>PVIR01044160.1:0-11349 GCA_004026965.1 Petromus typicus
TAGTTCCAGTCAAAGTGTCTAATTCTTCTAAAAGACAGTTCAACTAGCAAATGTATTTACTCGTAGTAATTCATTTTCTATAGACCTGAAAAATTCCATATAGTCTATTTTAACTTTTTAAAAGTAAGGAGTATGATGTTCTTCCCTTAGGTTGAGGGTGACAGAATTATTTACTAGATTAAGAGTTACTTACTGAAAGTTCTAGATTACATATGGCATTTGAAGATTATACATTAAAATGAAGTGAAAGCTATGTAATTGCAAAAATTCAGGTCAACTGTAGACTAGTTGTTTTACCTGTAGATACTGGTAAGTTGAACTTACATGACTCCAACAAGAAAATAAAAAAGCTGAATAAGAGCACTACTAATAACAGCTAAAAGGAAAATAGAATGTCCTAAATTCACAGATATGTAAAATACTCCTAAAAAATAGTCACCACATCCATTATCCAAACTAACTGTACAAAGGCAACTTCTGTCCAGACCATTTGCCATTTCCAGTGTGTCTGATTAAAATGAGTCCCCTCGGGGCTGAGGATTTAGCTGAGCGGTCCTGGCACCTGTCTTGCAAGTGCAAGGGCCCAGGTTTGATCTCTGGTAACTACATACAGCAATGCTGGGTGTGGAGACTCATGCCCAGCAGCAATCAGAACCACATATCACAGTGCTGGGCATGGTGGCTCATGCCTATAACCCAACACTCAGGAGGCAGAGGCAGGAGGGTTGCTGTGAGTTCAAGGCTGAGCTCAGGGCCAGCCTGAACTACAAAAAGCGAGACCCTGTCTCAAAAAAAAAATCTATATCTATATCTATATCTATATATCTGCTGTCCCCAAAGAAGACATCCTAGAACACGTGCTCTGAGGCATTATGATCTCACTAATCTGCAGTAAAAAGGTATTTACATTAGCTTACTCAAACCTTATAATGAAAGTCAAACACATGATCTCTAGAAATAGGGATCAGAGAAAATGAAGGAGTCACGCAGACCACACATCCCCGCTCCCAGCTCAGCCTGCTTGCTGAGCAGAGAGCAGTCGTGCATGCTCTTCCACCCATGCTGAGCCTCAATGGAGGCTGCTTATTCCAAGTCTGTATGCTGCACTTAGCAGATGAGAAGGACATGGAGACAAAAGCTACCAAAATGGGACCAGTTATTTCTTGTCATAACAGTAATCCTTACAATCTCTAGGTACTTCACACTCTATGCCAGGAATTACTTTAAGAAGTTTACATATAATGGCTTGTTTGATTATCAGAAAGCACAACATAGTACTATTATCACTCCCATTTTGCAGATAGAGAAACTGAGCCAGAGAAATAATGCAATGTTATTTAATTAGTAAATGGTAGAACTAAGATACCAGCCCTTGCAATTTCCCCCTCAAAAGTAGTTGTTAATCATTCCATTCTCCTGTCTTTCATGTGTTACCCCACATATCCAAAAAAAGAAAAAAAACAAAACCCAAAAAACAAAACAAAACAAAAAACCCTGAAACAATCAACAAAACACAAAATTCACCTTCAAATTGCAGAAATCCTTTTTAAAAGGAGGGGGTGGCCTTTCTTCCTGGGAAGACCTGAGAACTTCCCTGGAGTGGAGGCTGACAATGGTTTACAGCCCTACCCGGCTCCTCTCTCTCGGCCACACAAGGTGTGACATTTCCCAGGCCTCCTTTCAATTTGCTCTATACCGTGCTGTATTCAGTTACTTCTAATAAGCCTCTGACAGGCTGCTCTATTAAGCCAGCTCGCAGATAACAGCGTTTTGTAAGAGAGCTCTCAGTGTACAGTTCCAGTCAATTCTCATTTAATTCACTTAGTTAATAGATAATAAACCACAAGCTGATCCTAGCTTTTAACTAAACACAGTCTGCGCACTTCAACTGCCTTCCTCCCGATAAGAGGGGTCACCCCTGCCTCCCAGGACATCCCTGCATTCTTCCAAATGGAGGGGTGACTCATGCCCCTGCGATTTTTATTCTCTGGAGGGCTCGGGGATCTCTTAGGCAGGGGTCCAGTTACTCCTTGGAGTGGCAACATAGTGCTCCTGTGTCGTGCCTACCGTCCCGCTGTTCCCTGCTCAGTTTTCTCTCTGTACTCATGTGCCTGTGCTTCAGCAGAGGAACGACAGTGGTTCCCAGGGCTCTGTACACCGTAGGACCCACATTTCCGGCTGTAACCATGCCCAGGTTAGAAGAAGACTAGGCCGAACAGCTTAACGATCCTGGGATGGCCACAGCTAAGCTAGACTTCCTCCCCTCATTGGCTGTTTCTTCTCTCCTGTTTGGAGCCTTTTGGGAGTATTCTTGGCACTTTCTGGTTCTGGAGACACAATTTCAGAAAACTTGGTTTTTACAGGTTTGGTTTTAATCTTTAGGTGTTCAAGAAAACAAAGCATCTTGTATCGGCTGCCTCAGTCTGGATTTGAGCTGAAGTGGCCCTTAATCTAAGGCCCTCAACGCCTGCACACGTGCACATGCACATACACACAGTGTGAATCAAACATAAAGTATGCTACTCAGGCGCCCACGTGTGCAGAGCAACAGGGGAACAGAGGATTCAAAGCAGGATTTCAAAAGCCTGGCATTTACTGATATTCTCCTAACAGATTTTTGTTTTGTTTATTTTTGATAGCAGGGATTGAACTGAGGGAGCAGTAAACTATAACCCAGACCTTTATAAAGTTTTAAAAAAATTTTTCATTTTGAGATGGTCTCTTTAAATCACAATCCTGCTTCAGATTATGAATCCATGCACCACCCTGCGCGGCTTCCTTATGGTTCTAACGGGCCCTCAGTGCCTTGATATCTGCTTGGGAAAAGCCAGAGTCAAAAGTATCCCCCAAGCCTGGCCAAGGGGCCTTTTTGTCATCTGGTGCGAGGCTGGTCTTCACATTCTTCTAGTGACCTGAAGTCGATAGCAGCAGCCCGCTTTCCTGTCTGCCTCTCACAAGTCCTGAGCAGCAGGGCCTCTCTATGGCCAGTTAGAGAAAAGGTCTGCTGAGGGCTTGACGTGGCCAGCGAGGGCAGAGCACCGCAAGGTCACGACCTCCTTCATCCATCCGGCAGCCTGACAATGCCTTTTCTCTCTTCTAAAACAATTAATTTTAAAATGGAATCTTTGGTCAAGACCTTCAATAAATGTTTAGCAAATGAAAACAAAACTGAACAAAATAAACACCAAGTAAACTGTAGCAAGTGCCATGACATCTGAAATCATCCAATGATGAGACTACATAAAATGATTCTTGGGGGAAGGTGGGCTCGTCCTGGTAAATGCAGAATGTAAATAACAGCAGAAGCCATGTTTTCAACTGTACAATGATAGACAGGAAATTGGGAAAGTCATTTCAGAAAGGATCTAGGGAAGTTGGTCACATCCACATCTATCAACCCATCCATCCCTCCATCTAGTCATTGCATATAAACACAGTAATCACATGTGTGATTTTTGTTTTAAATTAAAACATAAATAAATGACCTGTCCTTCACTAACCCTTTGATGAGAGGCCAAAGTTTTTTTTTTTTTTTTAGCATTATCTGCTGATGAGAGAGCTTTCTTAGCAAATCATTATGCACCGTGAGTTTCCACTTAAAGTGGACACAGAAGGTAAAGACAGCTGCAGCTCAACTGGAAGGTGGGCTTCTTCTAACCTTAAAGTGTTTTATTTTTCTTCAATTTTTTTTTCCCAGTTACGTTGTTCACATCTAACACAAAGCATTAAAAAAAAAAAAGATTCTTCATTTTTGAGTCTTTCAAAAGCACTCTATTAGGTGTGTCACTGAAAAGTTTTATATTTGAATTTATACTGAATCATTATGTGCAGGCACTCAATTAAATTGTGCGATTTAGCAGCAGGTCAGATCACATAGCAGGCCTGGGGACAGACAGTAGACCCCTGGGAGGCATACAGCTTCATGGAGAAGAGCAGGTATTCATGAGCACATGGAGATGGCTCAAGAATGGGAGGGAGCAAAGCTTGGACATTAGTCATGTTTTATAGGAAGTTATGGAATGCTAGTTATTCCTGTGAATAGGCCACATGGGTGCTGGCTAAGAATACATAACATACGGATGCATATTTATACATTCCTTATATTTATTATTATAATGGAATACACACACTTTTCTGAAGTTCTATATTTTACTTCCCGGATAACTCTATCTGTCTTATCAATCTCAATTTAATGACTTATAATAATTTAAAATTCTGCTAATATACAAAAGTGATAATCTATGTGGTCACACTTCGAGTCCTAGGGGGCCAATTTCTATGTTCAATGCACAGTCCTGGAGCTATTCTACATGATGGGTTTCCCAGCAGGTGTTGAGTCAATGATGACACAAATATACATCATTTGGTTAACAAATGAAGTGATTTAACAGAATCCAAAGCAGAAATATCGGTATGGGGCCAAAGAGAGTCCAGGCCAGGTGGGCACTCCTAGAGCCTGGCCACTTCCGGAAGCCCCTCCATAACTCTCTGCCCTGGCTCCTGCTCACACTGATACCCCTTGTTTGTTGGGTTTTATCCAGTGCCCTGGAATTTTGGAGCCTGAGGCCTATAGCTGTTGCTTAAGAGACAAAGGAGAAGACAGTTAGGAGGTGTGGGGATAAATCCTAGTGGGGCATGGGCTCCGGACTCTTCTTAACTTACTGTAGGACCTCGCACAGTGCCTGACCCATTGAAGACACCCACTAAGTATTGCTTAACTAAATGAATGGAGGAATTGGAAGACATAGAGGAGCTGGAATGGACCAAATATGCTATAAAGCAACAGCACTGATTTCTTGAGCAGATGATAAACTATCTCTACAGGAAATTTCAAACAAAGAGCTCCCAGCTGGCTCTGAGTAACTGCAGCCTACATGGGGAAGTAGATCATCTCGGCTACTGGAGAAGAGCAACCTCAACTGGCTGATAACTTCTGTTTGTCGGTTTAATGCGTGAAACTACCTGCATACAGTTCAGGTACACAGTCACATGAGATGAACTGTTCTAACAAGAAGAGAGAATGATAAGCTTTTAAAACAGCTACCTCTGGGCAGGGCTGGTGTGGGAAGATGAGTAAGCAGAGACAGGATAGGTGGCAGGTCTGAGGATATTTATTATATAATTAGGTTTTCCAACACACATATCATATAATATTTTATATGTACCAGCCATCATCTTAAAAAACACACACACACACACAAAAACCAGTTTCACTAGTCTTCAAGCCCTCCAGCAATTCCAGCTTTTTAACATAGCTGATTAAAGGAACAAATGACAGCTGAAAGCTGTATTATTAGACAGGCCTGGGATGTGTAGTAGACGTGGGAAGACTTGTACCTTCAGGAGAGAATGTGACAGTGGCATGAAGCTGCCCCGGATTCTAGCCCAAGAACTGGGGCTTTCTGGGAGAAACCCTGAGGAGAGGAAGCCCAAAGGAAAAAGACGATGAGGAGTGCGGTGCGCAGCTTGCACACTTGCGCACTGCACGGCAGGGGATGGATGAGCTGTTGGAGGTGCAGAGGGCAGACATCTGGGCTGCAGTCAGCGAAGTGGCAGTGGGACTGGTCACCCCGGTCCTGTGCGGCCTCGGGAGGTACAAAGGAGGCAGCAAAACAGGGGACCAAGATCATTACAGAATGACCGAGCAACCTCAACCACTTCTAGAAGTTTCCTCTAGGGTGTCTGGGAAGTCTCTCCAAAGCGGCTCTCCTGAGGACGATAGCTGTACAAATCAGTGGCTACCTTAGGATTTTATGTGGCTAAATGAAGGAAGCCTTAAGAACTTTGTAAATAAGGGATACTGCATTGTATTAAATTTGACAATATTATGTGATGACTATTATCTATTAAATCAAACAAAATACGCTATAGACAAAGAGATTCTGAAGTTCACCTTCAGAATAACTGATATGTGAACAATGTTTGAGGAAATTTCTTGTGTGTGTGTGTATTTGCTTGGAATTGAACCCAAGTCCTTCCATGTGGTAGGCAACTATTGTACCACTGAGTTACATTCCCAGCCCTGTATACATTTTTATTTTGAGGCTGTATTTCACTAAGTTGATTAGACTGGCATCCAATTGCAATCCTCCTGCCTCAGTTCCTGAGTAGTAGAGATTACAGATGTGTGCACTACAGAGTCTATTTTTTTTAACGTAGGGATCAGCTACATAATCTTCTATTATTGGGTGATCACCATGAAAAACTTGATCTCTTTTGTGTCACTTTGACTTTGGATCTCTATCTCAGCCAATAAATCTGCTGTATATGGGAAGATATCCATACAACCACTTAAATTAGAGTCTGGGTTCACCAACGTTGCCATCCCCAAGGAAACTAGCATATGATCTCCTACCAGCAATCACAGCCAAAGTCTCAACCTGGCAGATCTCACTATGAGAGCATCCCAAAAGGGCAGCTGCCTCTGTTCTGTTGAACCAATTCTGTTACTTTACAAACTCAGCATTTACACTCTCCTAAGTCCCCTTTCAAAGTGTGTTGACACTTCTGGTTGTTCTGAACAGTTCAAAATGGCTTGGCAATTCTCACAGCTGACTGCAGAGGTTACCAAGATCTGGTTATTTTCACAAGCTGTCAGGTAGCTGAATACTGGGGCCTTGGCTGAACCTCAGAGAACACCATGACAAATTACAACTGTTGATTTCACCTTCTGGACTGAGAGGAAACAAGGCACACGGAAGAATCACCGCCACATGTTCACTGGCTAGGCACAGTGGGCAGTGTTTAGAATAAACTTCGCTTGTGATTTTCAGGAGTGAGGGCAAAGCATGGGAATGGCAACAGAGATGACAGGGATGGATTAGGGCAGCTGGTGGGGAAGCTGTGACCTGCCCACTTGACTCTCTGAGCTCAGAAAGCCTGCCATCCTTTGACTTCAGCATGGAGTGGTGCTTTCCCAGTGCAGAGTTTTACAGTCAGCCGGCCAGTTCCAGCAGGCCAGAGGGAGGGAAACGGAAGCCATCGTGTGACTTCCACAGATGGTCTTTCCAGACCTGCTGGAGGAGGCTGATCCCAGCTGTCCTCCAGGAAATGTGCGTGATGTGCCTCTTCCTGCAACCCGCTCAGTACTGCTCCCCTCTGCACTGTGTCCCTTCCTGCGCTCCAGCGTAAGGAGGTGCGTCCATGTATGTGTGCCTGTGAGTGTGCGGGGCGGGGTGGGAGTGCTGATCGGGTGCAGCTGTGGCAGTGACCCTGCACTCCCCTCAGGAGACCACCTAGAAGGCTTCCTGGAGGGCAGGCTGAGAAGGAAGTGGTGAAGAACACATTACAGTACATACTTCTGCTCTCCTCTGAATCTCAGGCTAGGTCCAGGCTGGCTGCCCATGACATATCAGGATTTTTTAAGAAAGAAATGAGGCTGCACATGAAATCGGGGTAAAGAATGTGGGAATGACATGGTGTCATTTCTGGCTGTGATGTGCCAATGGAAAATGCTTTCTTCTCTAGGTTACAGTAAACATATCTCCCAGAATTATGTTCATCCGCTAATGGTACAAAATTTATGCTAGAGCTAACTGTCAGTATGAACTCAAAAGTTCAAACTGTGGCACATTTGAAAGCCTTTTAAACTATTGTCTGGCTCCCCCAGCCTCTTGTTTTCACTGCCATTTAGAAGATTTCTTTCAAACCTTTTCTTTGCCTTTTCAAACCTTTCTGTTTCTTGAGCTCCAGCTTCACTGAGATTCTTATCATGAGATGCTGTAAACACAGAAGGATAGTAATGTCTCTCCCCCCCCCCCATATTTTTGGGGAAGGCAAGGTGGTTAATAATATGGAATCATTTTCTGATCTATTTGACAGAAAGGGAAGAATAAAAGGGAAGCTTATTGGCCTAGAGTTTCTTTCATGCCTTTTGTTTTCTTAAAAGAATAGAAGAGCAAATGGAGTTTATTTTTCTTTCAGTAGTAGACAGATGAAATGAGGCCCTTGCCGCTCCCCTCCCCCAACGCACAAATCACTCTCTGCCTCACTCGGCGATTCCCCTGCACCTGTTGTAAATCTCCATTGACCCAAGCCAGCATTGATATTCCTGAAACTTAAGCTGCCACTAAATGAGGCCCTTATCTATCACTTTTCTGTATTTTCTCTTGGAGGCAGCATGGATTAGTGTGTGGGTTAGTCATGCCTAATTCAGAGATGGGACGCAGTCCAGAAAGGGTTGCCAATGGGCCTTTGGCAAGAGACAGAAGGGTAGAAATATTGCCTTGTTCTTCATCCCTTTTTGAGGCAAGGGACAGCCTTAAGGGTGGATCCTGGCAGGAAGGACAAAGAAACTGGGAAATGGTGTAGCAGGCACCTGTCTCTCCCAGGACAGGGCTGAAAGTGAGGATTCCGAAGGGGCAGGAGAGAATGATCTCCCTGCCTCCCTGACCCTGACGACTGAGTGAGGCCTTGCAGGGTGGGGAGGACTGCTGTCTGCAGCTCCTGGCTGCAGCTCAGCTGGCCAGCCTAGTCCAGACGTGAGCTCCCACACAGCCTCTCACTGACTTCCTTCACGTTCTGGTGGGGCTCATGGGGAGAAACCATTCTACAGGTAATTCACCAAGCAAGATGTTAGGTTGCAGTCTTTCACTTGCTTCTGGGGAGGAACAGTGAGCACACAGCTCTCTTCAGGGCTTCTCCCCACCCGCTCCCTGTCATGAAGAGGGGTAGCATAAAGTTCTCTTCCCTACAGGACAGGGTCTGAAGTAATGGAGCAGAGGCCTGGAGCCAGCTCTGAGACCTGAGGGCAAAAGACATCCCGACAGCTGTGCAAGCACTTCCCACCTCACACCCGTGTCTCTGACAGGCACACAAGGCACAGGGGTAAGAGCTAGTTAGAATGAAGACTCCAAATGGGTTAGGATTTCTTCAGGGTCTCCACTATCGAGACAGGAAGCAGTCCATCTACTGGGCCAGGTTGGTAACACTTGAATTCTCTTCACACGCCAGTGTGTGTGAAGCCTTCGTTTCTGTGCCAAGCACTTGCCTCCCTCTAAGTGACAAAACTGTGCCCCCAGCATTGGCCCACGCTTAATGAACAGGCGTGTATCCCTGTTTCTCCCAGTTGTCACAACGGTTTCATTGTGAGCTCATAAAATGGGATAGGTCATGGGCTTGCAGTGAATGGTGTGGCGTCTCATGCAGAGCCAGACACCCAGGAGGCGGTCAATAAAGTAACATGTGGCTAGATTCAAAGCGGGTCATTATTCTGGAAAACAAACAAAAGTAAATAACCCTCCATGGAAATGGCTGGCTAGGGCTTTGGGGATCTACACTTCCTAAAGCAACTAAAAAGCCAAGGGGGCTATCAAGCCAGGAAGCTCTGTGGGCTGCAGCAACTTGCAGTGCCAACTCCAGAGATCCTCCCAGGGTCTTCTCAGACAGACATGGTCAGTGTGCACTGAGCACCCACTGTGTGCTCAAAGTGCTGCTTAGGTTATGTTAAGAAGGGCCTGGAGAAAAAATCAATAGCCTTCCTATTGACAAATAATAAACTCATTGGGGGAGAAAGAGAGGAAATAATTCCTTTCACAACAGCACCCACAAAAATGAAATATCTAGGAATCAATCTAACAATGGAGATGAAAGACCTTTTCTCTAAAAACTATAGAATTCTGAAAAAGGAGATCAAACAGCATATCAGAAAACAGAAAGATATTCCTTGTTCCTGGGTGGGAAGAACTAGTATTGTCAAAATGGCCATACTCTCAAAACTACCACACAGATTCAATGCAATCCCAATTGAAATCCCAGCAGCATATTTCACAGAACTAGAGCAAATAATCCAAAATTCATCTGGATCCACAAGAGACCTAGAATAGCAAAAGCAA
This sequence comes from Petromus typicus, assembly GCA_004026965.1. Taxonomy (NCBI): domain Eukaryota; kingdom Metazoa; phylum Chordata; class Mammalia; order Rodentia; family Petromuridae; genus Petromus; species Petromus typicus. Next base: position 9,834 of record PVIR01044160.1, read on the forward strand.
TTCTAGGCAACATGGCTATGGGGGTAGGTATCACAATCTGCAACTTAAAACCATACTACAAAGCGACTGTGATAAAACAGCACGGTACCAGCAAAGAAACAGATCCGAGTATCAATGGAACAGACTAGAAGATGCAGAAACAACACCAGACATACTAAGCCACCTCATGTTTGACAAAGGAACCAAACATTCTCATTGAAGGAAAGATAGCCTCTTTAATAAATGGTGCTGGAAAAACTAGATTTCAACCTGCCAAAGATTAAAGCTAACCATGTCTTTCACCATGCACCGAGCTAAAACCAAAGTGGATTAAAGACTTAAATATTAAAACAGGAATACTAAGCCTGCTGGAAGATAGATTAGGTAGAACTCTTGGAGATATTGGCATAAGCAAAGACTTTATGAACAAAATGTCAGCAGCACAGGAAGCAGCAGAAAGAGTCAACAGTTGGGATCTCATCTTACTAAAAAGCTTTAGCACAGCAAGGAAACCACCAACAGGGTGAAAGACAACCTATAAGTTGGTAAAAAAATTTCACCAGCTGTTCCTCAGACAAAAGACTAGTATCTCGAATATATAAAGAACTTTAAAAAATCAGCCCCCCCACCATTTAAAAACTCAATTCAAAAATAGGCATCTGAAATGAACAGATATTTTTTGGATAAAACAAAGGCAGCGAAAAAACATTTGAAAAAAATGTTCAACATCACTGATCATTCGAGAGATACAGATGAAAACAACACTGAGATTCCATCTCACTTCAGAAAGAATGGCTGCTATCACAAAATCAAACAACAACAAAGGCTGGTGGGGCTGTGCAGAAAAAGGAACCTTTCTCCATGGTTGGTGGGAGTGTAGACTGATGCAACTATATGGAGTTAAATGTGGAGACTGCTCAAAAAACCAGCATTAGAGGTCCCATTTGACCTGGCTATTTCCCAGGTAGATATATACACAAAAGAATTAAAAGAATCATCTCACAGCTACATATGGGCAGCCATATTTATAGCAGCTCAGTTTGTGATAGCTAAATCTTGGAAGCAGTCCAAATGCCCATTAACTGGAGACTGGATAAAGAAGTATTTTTAAAAAATAAAATGGACGATAATTCAGGCATAAAGAGTAAATTTTGATTAAAACAAGGAAATAGAGCTTATGCATATGGGGGCAGAGGGTTGTGGGGGGGCAAGGGGAATGGGAAAAAATGAGAATTAAGTCATGTCATGTACTGGCACAAATTCTCAATGTCAATTGTGATCATAACATGTATATAAAATGTACCAATAAAATCAATTTTTAAAAAAGAATGATAAGGCGCCGGGGAGTTAGCTCAGTGGTTCCGGCGCCTGTCTCGCAAGCGCAAGGACCCGGGTTCGATTCCCCGGTAACCACATAACAATACTGGGTGTGGAGACCCACACCCAGCAGCAACCAGTACCACATCCACAGTGCCGGGCGTGGTGGCTCACGCCTGTAATCCCAGCACTCGGGAGGCAGAGGCAGGAGGATTGTGAT
>PVIR01044161.1:0-11362 GCA_004026965.1 Petromus typicus
TTGCAAGCGCAAGGGCCCGGGTTCGATTCCCCGGTAACCACATAACAATACTGGGTGTGGAGACCCACACCCAGCAGCAACCAGTACCACATACCACAGTGCCAGGCGTGGTGGCTCACGCCTGTCATCCCAGCACTCGGGAGGCAGAGGCAGGAGGATTGCTGTGATGTGAGTTTGAGGCTGAGCTCAGGGCCAGCCTAAACCACAAAAGCGAGACCCTGTCTCAAAAAAAAAAAAAAAAAAGAAAAAAAAAAATCACCAAGTGCTTGTCTTATTTCTGTAAATATATTTAAATAAGCAAATTTTGCTACTGTAGCTTTTCCTCATGATAGCCTGGCATACCAGGGATCAAACTGAGGACTTTGCACTTACTTGTAAGGCAGAGGTGGCATCACTGAGCTAAATCCCTGGACAACAGCCTTGCTTTCTCCAAGGTGTTCTTTATCTTACTTTTTCCTTTCTTTACTTGCTCTGCAGAACCAGTTTCTCCCCCACGCTTCACTTTTTACTTTCTCAGATAAACTTTGCCACTGTTTTTTTTTTCCTAAAACAAACTTACAAAAACAAAAACAAAAACAAAAAAAAACAAGTCCTTTGAGCCAGCAGCTCCTTCCTGAGACAACAGCAGATACATGCAAAAGCATAATCATTACAGTTATCCATGACGGCAAAAGATGGGACTTCCTGATTGGCACATTAACGGCCTGATCAATGCTCAAGTGCACAGAAGTGGAAACACATTCAGTGGCACTCACCACAGCACACAGGTCTTTGCTATTAAGAAACATTCCTCAAGATCACACATACCTAGTACAGACACGCACACACACATATGTACATACACACACAACACACACACAGTGGTGCTCATGCATAGGTGTGAAAAAGTCCTATCAAAAGGGAACGACAAAAAGTCCTATCAAAAGGGATTTACAGCTGTGTCTGGACAGTGAGATTCTGCGGTGATCTGTCTTCTCCCATTTTCCTGCAATGGCCCATAGCTGTCCAGTGAGCTCAATAAGATGAAGGTAGGAAAAAAAAGCATGAGGATGAAGTGATGGTCTCCATCACGTACCCCTACCAGACCCTCTTTGTAGGACAACCTGAAGACAGGATCCCATCAGGTCCCCTAGGCCCAAGCCTCCCCTCACAGGACTTGGCCTGCATTGCTTGCGATGCCCTTCCTTGTCTTCTGCGGTGCTGTCCCTGCATCCTCCTAGAAGCCTTTGTTCAGATATTTCTTGCCAAAAGACCAAAGCTGACCAAGTTGATCATGGCACCAGCTGAGGCCAAACTCCAGGATGGCCTATCTAATCCTGATCCCAAATCCCTCAAGTCCTGAACCATTAATCAGACACCACAATCCCCAATAAATGCTCATTTAGTGACTGAATTGGGGGAGCAGCTTCCCCACGCACCTGAGCTGCTGACTCTCAGATGCCTTCTCCCCTCAGCTTCCTTCGTGTTCAGGACCCACGGCTCATCCCCTCGCTCCAGCTGCAAGATCACCCCAGGTTTGGGATCTGCAGATCCCGCTCCTAGGAAGGAGACAGAGTCTGGGGTTGGTATCAAGGATAGAAAGCTGTGTTGTGTGCCACTTTGCTCTGAGGCTGCAGGGAGAGGAAGCATAGGCAGAGGACATGAAATCCTGGATATTCTCTGGAGGAGACAGAAGTAGGCTAGAGGTTGCCATGAAAATGGAAGTCTTGACCAGGACAGAACTCAGGAGTACTATGCACCAGAAGCCATGCTCTCCACACAAGGGTCTGCCTCAGTTTGAGCACGAGGTCAGAGAAAGGTTAAGTTTACTCAGGAGGGTCCCTGTACCACCCACCCTTTTCTAAGACTGGGACTGCCAGGGTAGCATTGCCATCTATGGGCCCAAAGAGTGAAGGAAGCTCCAACCCACCTGCTCCTGAGACCACATGTCCAGGTTATACCTATGCTAAAGCCTGCTCTGGAGCCTTACCGAGAGAGACCAGGTTCCTGTAGGTCTCCAGCATCACATCCCTGTAGAGAGCCTTCTGAGCAGGGTCCAGACAGCACCACTCATCCTGGGAAAGCAGCACAGCCACATCCTCAAAGGTCACCTGGGCCTGTAACAACAGGACTCTGCTGTAGCGTATGAGTGGTCTGAGGTGGGCATCATGAACCAGGGGGAACAGAAACATGCTGAGGGCAACAGTAGGAGAACCCCAGAGTCACCCCGCCTCTGATGTCAGCACCTTCAACCAGATATTTGACAGTGTTTGCCAAGTAAAGTCCTGGCTGTGACAAACCTCGCACTCACTTGGAAAGAAAAAAGACACTCACTTGGAACAAGGCAGATGGAAACAAGGCTGCCATCACTTGTCCTCTGGGCTTCCTGAGGGCCGTGCACAGCAGCCTGTCACTCAGGTGCTGAGGGAAGACAAAGGGACACTTGGAAGTTGAGTGTGGTGGTGCCAGTAATCCCAGCTGTCAGGAGACTGAGAGAGGAAGGTTACAAGTTGCAGCTCAGGGGGCCGGGGATATAGCTCAGTGGTTCCGGCGCCTGTCTTGCAAGCGCAAGGAACCGGGTTCAATCCCCGGTAACCACATAACAATACTGGGTGTGGAGACTCACCCCAGCGGCAACCACTACCACATACCAGTGCCGGGCATGGTGGCTCACGCCTGTAATCCCAGCACTCAGGAGGCAGAGGCAGGAGGATTGCTGTGATGTGAGTCTGAGGCTGAGCTCAGGGCCAGCCTGAACCACAAAGCAAGACCCTCTCTCAAAAAACCTTAGAAAAAAAAAAAAAAAAACAAGTTGCAGCTCAGCCTGGGCAACTAAGTGACGTAATGAGACCTAGTCTTAAAAAAAAAAAAAAAAAAAAGGCCTCGGGATACAGTGAAATACTAGGGCCCTGGGTGTCATCCCCAATTAACACACATAGATATACACATTCCCCTTGGAAAAAAAGGTCCATGACAATTTTTAACTAGTGTTTAGCTGGTATCTCTTTACTATATTCAGGATTCCTGTGTTACTTTAAGGCAAATAGGTACACTGTAACTTTCTGGACAGTCTTATACTTCTAGAGAATTTAATCTTATTTTTTAATTTATTTATCTATTTGGACTTCTACTCATTTTGTATTTTATATAGCCTTTGCTCTATTCCTTCTATTATCATTTAAAAAATATTTACCTTTTCTAGACCTTAATTTTTTTGTTTGTTTGTTTGTTTTTTAGACAGGGTCTCGCTTTGTGGTTCAGGCTGGCTCTGAGCTCAGCCTCAAACTCACATCACAGCAATCCTCCTGCCTCTGCCTCCCGAGTGCTGGGATTACAGGTGTGAGCCACCCCGCCCAGCACTGTGGTATGTGGTACTGATTGCTGCTGGGCGTGAGTCTCCACACCCAGTATTGCATGTGGTTAACCAGGGATTGAACCCAGGTGCTTGCACTTACAAGACAGGGACCAGAACCACTGAGCTAAATCCCTGGCCCTCTAGCCCTTAATGTTTTGCCTTTATTAGAGTAAATAAGTACTGTTCTAGTCCTGAATGAGACAACTTTTAGTGTGCCAAGGAGATGAGCAGGGGGCTGAGGGAGGTCGATGTGGGCAATGGAAGCAGGGCTGGACAAGCATCCAGAGGAAGAGCAGAGCCTACACCCTGTGCCCGACAGGGATGGGCAGGAGCCCTGAACTGCAGATAGGGCTGCTATGGCAGCACCAAGCAGCCTGAGAGATACAGAAGAAAGGCCCAGGCAGGGCCTTCATGTGTCCCCTGCCCAGTACTCCCTACTTTTTAAAACAGATTACTATGCAATCTGAAGGTTTTTTGTTGAAATAGGAAATTTATATTGAAAAGCTGACAAGTCTTATGATTACAGCTCAATGATATATAGCTTGATCACAAACAAATCAGCATCAGGGTCAAGAAAAACCAAGAGCTTCTGGCGGGTGGCTCCAGCCCAGCCTGAGAAACAGCAGGCTTTCCTCTTCACACTCTACATCACCTGTTCTGCGATGAACTGAAGCAAATCACAGTGCTCTCTCCTGTACCTGGCTTCTTCCTCAGTGTGTCGTGTGTGGTAGGCTATGTTTAGATCAGCAGTGCTGAATCTATGGCACATGTGCTGCCGCGGCTGTCTGCACCACGGACAGCTCTGAAAGGCTGGCCATCACTGGTTCACACTAATCAAAGCAAACATCATGGATAGGAACAAAAACAGACACTATAGGGCCGGGGACTTAGCTCAGTGGTTCTGGAGCCTATCTTGCAAGCTCAAGGATCCAGGTTTGATTCCTGGATAACCACATACAATACTGGGCATGGAGACTCACACCCAGCAGCAATCAGTACCACATACCACAGTGCTGGGCGTCGTGGCTCACAACTGTGATCCCAGCACTTGGGAGGCAGAGGCAGGAGGATTGCTGTGATGTGAGTTTGAGGCTGAGCTCAGGGCCTGCCTGAACCACAAGGCGAGACCCTGTCTAAAAAAAAAAAAAAGAACAAAACAGAAAAACAGATACTATAGACAAAAGAAAAAACCATCAAAGAGGTGTGTCAAGTACACATGTATATATGCACCAGAGAGAACTGACAAACCTTCCTCTGAACTGAGATCTCTTTCACATGTTTCTCTCAGAAATGAGTGGGTTAAGTAGAGGATCTCATACTTTTAAAAGAGAATACATACCTTTTTCAATGTACGTGTTGAATAGCATGCACGCACATGCGCGCGTGCGCGCGCACACACGCGCACACACACACACACACACACACACACACACAATCACACAATATCAGAAAGTTTCAGCAAATTCCAAAGGATAAAACTATCTCAACATTGATTCTTTGAAGATACTAATAAAATACACAAACATATGGAAAGTCCAGTCAAGGGAAGAAAAAGATGAAAAACTAAGTATAATTAGGAAAAAAAAAAGGAGACATAAAACAAGACACCATACAGCAGTAGTTCTGAGGGTGACCCAGGATCCCTGAGGTCTCACACTCTCAATCTATAAAATATAGCAAATGCACCTGCAGCAGAGTCAGTGACAAGACAGGGGATGTTCACTCTGTGTGATGCTACACAACATCAGAGCAACAGCAGTAAGCCTCAGAAAAAGGACATATAGTAGAGGATGTCGCTCAGTGGTGTTGCGCCTGCCTGACAAGCACAAGGTCCTGAGTTTGATCCCTGACACCTTAAAAAGAGAGAGAGAAAGAAAAGGAAAAGGAAATACAAGCTAAAAGGATTAGCAAAGACAAAAATGTCACTATTTAAGAATAAAATAATAAAAATATCATTAAAGGTCAGGGATTTATCTTCTGGTGCCTACCTTGCAAGTGCAAGGTCCCAGGTTCGATCCCTGGTAACCACATACCACAATGGCAGGTGTGGTGACTGATGCCCATCAGCAATCAGTACCACATACCACAATGCCCAGTGAGCTGGCTCATATCTATAATCCCAGCACTCAGGAGGCAGAGGCAAGAGGATGGCTGAGTTTGAGGATGAGTTCAGGACCAGTCTGAAGAACAAAGCAAGACCCTGCCTCAAAAAACAAAAAAAACCAAAAAACAAAAAAGCTAGGCATAGTGGAACACACCTATAATTCCAGCACTCTGGGAAGCTGAGGCAGGAGGATAACTTTGAGCCCACACTGGGCAGTTTAATGACATAAAGCAAGACCCTGTCTAAAAAAACCGAAAAAGTAGAAAACAGGGAAAAGATAGTGGAAGAGAGATCCACACATATTACAATGGTGAAAGATTTTTATTGTTTTTTTAATTTAGTTTTTAAGACAAGGACTCACTATGTAGTTCAGGCAGATCTTAAACTCACTATGTAGTCCAGACTGGCCTCAAATTCCCTTTCATCCTCCTGCCTCAGCCTTCTGAGTGCTTTATAAGCATGTGCCACCATATTCAGAGGCACAATCTTTTTTCCATAGAAAAATAAAATTAGATCTCTGCCTTCTATGGTACTTAAATGTTTCTAAAGGCCCACACAGTAAAAGACTGCTACATGTCTCTTCAAAAAAAACCCTTCTGTGTAAGATACTATGAAATTAAAAGACAAGTTCTCTCTTAATCTTGGCTGCCAGGAGGTGAGCTGTCATGTTGTTCTGCCTCACCACAGACTGAAACCTGTGAAAATAAAAGCTGAAATAAATCTGTCCTCCTTGGGAAAAAGAAAAAAAAAGACAAACTTAAAAGTAAAAAGACATTTCCAAGTATATCTAACAGAAAATAAATACACAGAATATATAATTTTTAAGTTTAAGGAAAAGGCATAAAGAACTACAGAAAGTAAAACAAGACTTCTTTCGCTAAGGTTGGGAAAAATTTATGTTTTAGTTTTTTTTTTTTTTTCTTTTTTGAGACAGGGTCTCGCTTTGTGGTTCAGGCTGGCCCTGAGCTCAGCCTCAAACACATCACAGCAATCCTCCTGCCTCTGCCTCCCGAGTGCTGGGATTACAGGCGTGAGCCACCATGCCCGGCACTGGTATGTGGTATTGGTTGCCACTGGGGTGAGTCTCCACACCCAGTATTGTTATGTGGTTACCGGGGATTGAACCCGGTTCCTTGCGCTTGCAAGACAGGCGCCGGAACCACTGAGCTATATCCCCGGCCCAAGGGAAAAAGTTATGTTTCATGATAGTAAATATTGTGGAAATGAGTTAGGAGTGTAACCTGATAGTTCTGGAAATCTGTCTTAAGCTACAAGGTACAGCTTGCAGCCTCCTGTCAGACCTAATTTTCAGTATATACTCCACAGAAAATCCTGCTAATGCCCTAAAGGGTATCACCACATGCTTGTGTATAAGAAAAAATTCCCGTATAGTGGCAATGGACAAGATCAGTAGTAAAAGAAATGAACTATATTAGGCCAGACATGATAGCACACCCCTGTAATCCGAGTACTTGGCTGCAGCAGAAAGATTTTGAGTTCAAATCCAGCCGGAGCTACATAGTGAGACTCTGTCTCAAAGAATAAAAAAAAGAAATGACTTCTGTCAACATCAAGTAGATAGCACAAAGTTATAAAATTAAACAACACTGGGGGCCGGGGAGTTAGCTCAGTGGTTCCGGCGCCAGTCTTGCAAGCTCAAGGGCCCAGGTTCGATTCCCCGGTAACCACATAACAATACTGGGTGTGGAGACCCACACCCAGAAGCAACCAGTACCACATACCACAGTGCCGGGCGTGGTGGCTCACGCCTGTCATCCCAGCACTCGGGAGGCAGAGGCAGGAGGATTGTGATGTGAGTTTGAGGCTGAGCTCAGGGCCAGCCTAAACCACAAGAGCGAGACCCTGTCTCAAAAAACCTAAAAAAAAAAAAAAATTAAACAACACTGTTAGATATAAAATATCCATAGTATACGAAGGTGTATACAGAAAGGAAAAACATTAAGCTGAGAGGATATCGGCCAGAATAGGAATGTCTCAGGAAACAGATGTATCTAAGAGTAGTTTTACTTTAATATTTTCTTTAAAAGAAAAGGGCCTGAACAAATTTGGCAAAATGAGAAAGACCAATCCCAGTCACTGTGGTGTTTGTCAATTTCTGCTTATTTACTGCTTTTATTTTGAAATTTGAAGAAAAATATTTTAAATTATGGATTAAAAAACAGAACAACAGGAGCAAATATAAACACTTCATAAAATGATAAATAGAGAATAAAAAATCTGACGGCGTAAGAAGAAAAGCTTTGCGAGGCAGAAGAAAACATGATAAGGAAATGTTTTTGGGGAAGAGGACGTGAACAGGCTGGGGGGGGCTCACAAGGAGGAGAGGGGCGGGGCCTACGGAGTGCTTGCCTGATGCACAAGCTGACATAAGGGCGACAGGAGCGCCCCGAACCCGAGGGGTACAGGAAGGAGACTAGCCCGGGACGGAATAGGACGGTGGAGCCTGTCAGGGTTCCAGGGTGGCAGTGCCGACCAAGCACCGGGTATCCAGGAAGGTGGCCCGTAGGATATGCACGCGACAAGACCCAAACTCACCTCAGCGCCGCAAAGCAGCGGACTTGCAGCCCGGCCCCACTGGCCGCCAATCAAGACTAAGCCGGAAGTAACGCCCCTGAGCCCGCCCCACGTGCCGGCCTTAGGCGCCGCTCTGGGAAGCAAGGACGGTGGAGTCTCGATATCCACTTCCAAGACTGTTTTTTTTTTTTTTGGTAAAGGAGAAACCACGTGGGGCGCGATGGCAAGCCCTGAACTACCAAGACCACAGAACCGAGGGAGTGGCCTGGGTCTTCGTGACCAAGTCAATAGCTAGTAATTTGTAGTACTTCTCTTTTTGTGCTATACCGCAAAATGAACTCAAGGCCTTTGCAGTGAGATACTTTGGCCATGCTACCCATTTTCAAAGTCTGTAAATCGCTAGGTTGTTTTAATTTGGCCTCCTGTACTGGGATTACAGATGTGCACCACCAGGCTCGGTTAATACTTTATCTGGTAAACTGTTCTATAATGAAAAAAACCGCTCAAGGATCAAGAATGCAGACGAGCCGCTTGCCTGTTTCAGGGGTTAATCCAGTTTCCATCCCCTGGCCCAGGCTCTACTTTGCCAAAGGTGCTGTTTCCCCAACAGCCTCCTCCTTTCAGGTGACCCCCCACCCCCATCTTTCAAAAAAATGCCTCAAACGCCTGTAATCTGCACTCAGGAGGCAGAAGCAAGAGGATTGCTGTGGTTCAAAGCTAGCCTGAGCTACATAGGTCAGGGCCAGCATAAACTACAAAGCGAGACCCTGTCTCAAAAAAATAAAATGCCTCTGTATCTGTAATCTGGGACGCTCGGGCCACCCGTGTGAAAGAGGATCAGGACCTAGTCCCTGCCTTGGCAAATTCGGTGGTCACCAGAAGGGAGGGTATTACTCAGACCAGTCACACATGAAAGCAAGACCAGAAGAGGGCGGGCAAGGCTCAAATTAGTGAAGTCTGGCAGCAGCATCAAGGCTCTACAGAAGGACCCTGCCTATAGCTGCAGTTAAACCATCCTGAGATAACCAGGGAGCCATATGTCAGCTGCTTTACACCAGTCATTACTATATGCAGTACTGCTCCAGGTGGTAAAAAGGACTGCTAGGACATGCACAGACCAAAACAAGCCCCCTTGGTTTCCAACCTGTCTTTCCACTGTAGGTTGCTTTCCTGTTTCTAACTTTTTGCTGCTCAGGAACACTGAGAAAGAAAAATTAACCCAAACACTCCTGCCAATATTTCCAACTGTTAGGTAAATTAATTTTCCTTTGGGGTCAATAGTAGACAAGCTGAGTTGATCTGGGACCCACAGAGAAGAAATGCAAACACCTACTTCTGTTCAAGAGCAGCAATGCTATTCTCCGGGGACCTGGAAACAGATTTCTGTATAAAACTGAAAACTGACTGCCTCACTCAACCTGATCATTACCAGCAAGACAGAGACAGCAGTGGAAGGGCATGAGGCACAACTGAGGGACAGGTACACGGAACCCTCCACTGTAGGAGTGAAACCCAAACAACGCAGCCAGTGTAAGGTTGTGATAGCTTGCTCTTGTTAACAAGTACGAAGAGTGGTAAGGCCAGGTAATTCCCCCCACACCCCAAGATCTCTGGGCAAAGCAACTCCCCATCCATCATATCTGCACCTGAGGCTGAATAAGCCAGCCGACAAATCCACAAAAAACAGGCCAGTTTTTGAAGACACATACTGCCAATCAGTCCAAGGACAAACTTTATTGAGCCCCTCAGCTCTAGTTCTCTTTCTCTTGTACAGTTTTGGTTCCACGGAGTCGTCCAGTCCGTCGAGCAGCAATGAGACCCACTTTGCGCCCCGCAGGGGCATCTCTGCGGATGGTTGAGGGTTTGCCGATGTGCTGGTGGTTACCACCTCCAAAGGGATGCTCCACAGGCTATAGGAAGAAAAAAAGCAGTGTTAGAGCAGAGGCTACCCCACTTGCTTTAGGCCAGGATCAAAAAGTCTGACTGTAAAACCACCACCCAGTCAGTATTTTCCCCTCTACAGTAGGCCCTACCACATGGGTAGAAGGTTAACATCCCTACAGGGCTGGGCCACTGTACCCAGAATACCCCATGCACTCATTTTCTGAGTTACTTACATTCATGGCCACACCCCGTACTCGTGGCCAGCAGTTCCTCTTCGCCTTATACTTGTGGTAGGCTCTGCCAGCCTTCAAAATGGGTTTATCAATTCTGCCACCACCAGCTACTACACCTACAAAGAAATAGAATGTAGGACACCTCAGAGATGTGCACACTGGCCCTCCAGGAAGAACACACTCAGCTGAATGCCTGCTAATGCTCCCCCCTCGTGTTAATCCCTGAACTTAAGCCTCAACTGTATGCAACAACTAAGAGCCACAGTACGGTGACACCACCAGAAGGAAGCCCTTGTACCACGTGTGCGCTGTCACACCTCAACTTCCACTGTGCAAGCAAAGCCCCCATCTCTACCACAAATGACCTTGGCTAAGCTCAAATTCCCACGTAAGCATACCACCTTCAACATCATGTCTGAGACACAGCAAGTGACGTGGCCTCTGAAACTTGTAGAAAAACTAACCAAGTCCACTGTACTGCAGCTGTGCTTGTTGCATGAACACAACCTCAGAATGGAACTAGGGCAAGAATGGGTTTAGGAAAGCTTCTATGGTGTTGCTCGACAACAGAATCACTCACTAAGATTTGAGAAAGTGAGTTACTATCTTGCCCTGCTCTACGTTAAAAGTTATCCTGCCAGTCTTTCAGATAGCCAATGCAAGACTAAAACTGTGCTCAAATTTACAGCGCCCGAAGTCAGAGTAGCAAACAATTCAGTTCTAGAACCCAGAACTACCAGCTGACAGTTCACTGCAGCTTAGTCCGATTCCCTAGTCTTCGGCATTCAGCACGTTAGGGAACTCACCGACAACAGCTCTGTTAGCAGAGGAGATCACCTTCTTGGAACCCGAAGGCAGCTTCACTCGGGTCTTCTTGGTTTCGGGGTTGTGGGAAATGACTGTGGCATAGTTCCCAGAGGCTCGGGCCAGCTTGCCGCGGTCCCCAGGCTTCTCCTCCAGGCAGCACACGATGGTACCCTCAGGCATGGTGCCCACAGGAAGAACATTGCCAATATTGAGTTGGGCTGTCAAGAAAAGCAACCCCAGACAGTCAGTGCAAACAATGGCAATGTGAACCCACTCCAACCAGTGCAGGAACAGGGGAGGAAAGAAAGGTACTTCAACTTCCTAGAAACTCGACTGAGTACTCCTCCAGCCACGCGGATCTACCCGCGCGAGGCTTCTGCTCAGGAAATTCTTACCCAGGTACAGGTTGGTGCACTCTTCCAACACCCCAGACTCGCTCCGCTCGCCCTTCCTTTTCCACCACAT
>PVIR01044162.1:0-11363 GCA_004026965.1 Petromus typicus
GGAACCACTGAGCTAACTCCCCGGCCCCTGTCTATTGTTTTTTAATTCCTGAGATTCAATAGACTCCTCTATGCCATGGGTTGGGTGCCATCAGAGACACTGGGCATGTATAAATGATGAGATTTTTCAAAACCCACGTGAGTAATTTTACACCAATCTCCTCCATTTGTATCTATGTTTTAAAGGCGTTCTTCCCAGACAGTGTAGTGACCAGCCAGAGCTTACTGACTGTTCCGTAGAAGGAAGAGACGACAACCAAGGCAGCTGGAGGTTAATCACGCCATGTTTCGGATCCTATTCAGGAAAATTCTATAAAACGTGGAGTTGCAGAGCGCAGTAGCATCAGACCTCTGAAGTATGTGTGCATTTCTCAGCTAAGGCCAAATCCTTGACTCTAGAAATCAGGGAAAGCCACAGTTCAATTCACAAGACCATGTGCCAAAGTCCAGCCCCAGCTGCACACTGTGCTGTAAAACATCTTCCCACATTCCCTTCCCAAACAGTTAGCTGTGACCAGTATCCCAAACAGAGTGTTGATCACATGTCCAGCTTGGACGCCAAATCCTTGTCCATAGAGTGTGGGATGAGCCATTCCACCCAGGCAGATGTGATCCCCAGAGTGCTGGAAGTGACGGTGAGGAGTCTGACTCCTCCAGACAGCGGGCAATGCGTGATGACCTGAATTGGCTGAAATGAAGGCCCGACAACCTCCTCCTCCCTGCAAGTATCAGGCTACTGGAGAGAAGCCAGGAGGTTTTGTGAGGCCGGGCTCCCTAGCTTCCTAGAACTGCTGAGGGTTGGGCAATCTGCAGCAGGCTTGGACATCAGCTTCTCTTCTTCCTCCAGGGCAGCTCACACAGGTCCACTGCACATAGTTTTCAGCCTTTAAAAATTTTTTTTGTCTAAGTGTCTGCATAGCTCCTTACCCTTCTGGGTAACAGTCCCAGCCTTTATTGAATAAACAGTTTTTGAATCCTTGATAGGGGCCAGTCTCTCCTCTACATTCATCATAAACATCAACTCATTAGCTCTCTAACCAGTCTTCTGACAGAGAAGCTGTGAGATCCCTCAGTTTGTAGCTATCAGAGCTGACAACCAAAGAGGCTAAGGAAGAGTTCTAGTTTGGACTGTTGGGGGCAATGTCCCTTCAGCTGAAGTAATATTTGGAGAAAGGCTGCATACTTCTGAGAATAAAAGGGCTCCATGCCTTTGGAAGGATGAGCCATTCTCCAGCAAAGACTGTGTCACCTGGAGGCTAGAGGCAGGACTGAGTGGAGGGGCCAGAAAGAAAAAAATAACGTTAATATCGCGTTCACATCTGTATTAGTTCTGTCAGCCAAGGGCACAGGCTACTGAGGAAAGCTCATGTTCAGATGCACTGGATCTTTCCTCAGCTTCAATGCCAGTCATTTAGGATTAGACATCAGTACACAGCAAGCGTGCAGCAACATATACAAACACATAGGTACAGTGGGAACATGTGTATAGCGGATAAACATGAACGTGTACATCAAGGCCTCGGTTTAAGAACGACCTTTTTCCCCTTGTTCACTGGGACAGAACATGTTCCCACAAATCTTCCTACACAAGATGAAAGGGGTAACTGCCCCCATCACCAATCTCATTTATCAGCTCTTTGAATGACAAGCCATACCCTTCAAAACACCCCTCTCCTCAGGAAGTAGCTTTGCCTTTCTTATTCATGACTTCCGGGCTGAAGAGCACAAAGGCATTAAGCCATCATTTATTTAACTTATCTGATATAATTTAACCCTGAAAATATAATTCTTTTTTTTTTCTTCTTAGCAGTTTATTACCCACGGCTATCCCTTTCTTCTGTGAGAGGCCCTTGTCAAAAAATGATGGTGATTGCATTTTAATTTTACCCCAAATACCTGATCTGAATTCGAAGTAATTAGCAGATCGGGTAACCTGCGAGAGGCTGATCTTTTTTTATAACCACAAAAAAGCTTGTCACGGAGGATATTTTAGTTCAAGAACATTTCCAATCAGGAAGCTTAACTTCATGTTCCAAAATACCACACTGTATCACATGCGTACATTTTGGTGGTGTGTTGACACTGACTGCGGGACCGCAGGGAAGGCTGTAGGTGCCAGGGGACCACACCACCATGCGTGAGTGTCCATAGCAATGCCACAGACGGCACAGGTTTTTCCAGTCTGGTAGATGAATTGAGATCAGTTCTAACCAAATTAATTCTGTGAGGTTTAGTTTCGCATGGTGAATGAAAAACATTTGTTTGTTCAAGTTCAAACTGGTGTGTTTACTGAGAATTTTCATAATGGGTACACCCAGATGATAGAAGATTCCACTACTACCCGATTCTAAAAAGCAAACAGTTACATAATAGATTCTAAGATAAATGAGCATTCAATCCAGTCCATTTCTAAGTGCCAACTATGTGACCTCAGTTTCTTTGTCTATGAAGTGGGAACACTGTTCCACACGTACAGCAAAGGGTTCTGAGGAAGAGTAAAAGAAATAAGGTATGAGTATCTCAGAAAGGTAAATTAATACAGCACAGGAGCCCTCACAGTACTGACAGCAATCATCAACCCATGAAAAGACAAGACCTAGCTCACGCGAACTAACAGCACCGGCAAAGTTGCACAAACCTACCTCTGGTCATACAGCAGCTTCCTGTGCAACAGATACTATCTCTTTGGGGCCTTAGCCTCCGTTAATATATGTAAAGTGACTATGAGGTGAGAAAGATAACTTATTTATAATTTACAAGTTCAACTCACATTACATATTTTCACAACAATGTTGTTTTAATGTTGAACCACATTTCACACCGCAGAATCTTATTACTGAGCTTTCATAAATGGATTCTTATTAGTATTTCAAATCAATGTAAAATTCCCTTGCCAAACACCCCTCTATATATGCGAGGCCTGAGAAGGTGGGGAAAGTGACTCTGCTGGGAACACGCAATACCCACTCTGTGAATGAAAAGTGTAATGAAAATGTGACAGGAAGTAAGGCCAGGGTGCCAGGTGAGAGGGTGACAACAGCACGGTTTGCTAGCACTTCACAGGACAGAAGGGAGACTTTGGAGTGGGCAGTCCCAGGGGGTCAGGAAGGGAACATCTTCGTTTCTTCCTTCAATCCTACAGACAACTGGTTCAATAACTGAAGACTTGCAATGCCAATGCAAATCTAGGAAGGACGGAAGGGAGGAATTCCAATCTAATAAACCCACTTGGCACTTGGTGGGCACCAATCTGCTGGAATCCAAGTTCCCATGGAAAGCCAACAGCCTTTCACGGAAGGGGGGGCAGTTTCGGTACATTTGTGGGGAAGGCTAGGGGAAGTGAAGGGCAACTCGTTCCACAGAAGCCAAATACATAGACCGCTCTATTGTGGGAGCAGAGATGGTGAAAGGTCCATGAAAGGTATATGAGAGGACCATGGACCCCACATCAAGCCGCAGCCTCACAGGGAGTCTAAGAAACAGAAAACTACCGCTCTTTGTGGGTTGTCCTGAATTTTTCTCAGACATGTATGTGATGGGAAGCTGGGAAGCAGGCAGCAACAGCCTTCATCCGGGGTTTAGTTGTGTTTAGCCAACACTGTGCAGGGTAGGAAGAGTCTGGATTTCCAATTCGACACATCTGGATTCAAGCGCTGGCTTGGCCTGCTTCCAGTCCCACACATCTGGCCCAGGGCGGAGCCTCCCAGGGCTCAGCATCATGTCTTGTGGAACAGAACAAATTCTTTTATCTCACGGACTCACTGAGAGATTTAATGAGATAATGTAAGGGAATGCAAAGCGCATATTCCGTAAGTGTCCATTTTTTCCCCTTCCTATCTCTTCTTAATATTTTCTTGTTTTGACTGTTCTTATCTCCACTCTTGATTTGGGCTCCCACAAGTACAAAAATAGAATCTCAAAAATAAAGTCCGATGTATTGCTTGAATCTTTAAACATCAGGCAACTTAGATTGTGGACGGAATAGATAATTGGAAGTTGCTAATTACAGGCAGTTTCTCTTCACAGTCAGTGTGAATTTCAAATCTGCTAGTCCAAAAACATATTTGTCTT
The DNA here is from genome assembly GCA_004026965.1 of Petromus typicus. Lineage (NCBI taxonomy): Eukaryota > Metazoa > Chordata > Mammalia > Rodentia > Petromuridae > Petromus > Petromus typicus. The sequence goes on from PVIR01044162.1 coordinate 4,071, forward strand.
CCCACCTACAAAGGTACCCAGAAAAACAAACTCACCAGATCTAAATAAAAATGCACTGGTGTTTTGTAAATTATGATATAACCAGTAGGGACTGTATATATAGTCACTGGAAATAGTTTATAATCATATGAGAGATGTATAAGATCTTTTCGATGCAAAAGGTGGAATATAATTATATACAAATTAGGATATATATATGTACATATGTTAAATATACATGTGTAAATGTTAAAGTGGTCATTTTCTAGGATACTTTTGACTGTTTTCTACCCAAAAATCAACAAATATTTTGTCTAGAATCAGAAAGAAATTAAAGGTACCATTAAAAACAGCTCACAGTATACGAGGTGGGACAGAAAAATACAGTGCGTGACTAAACAAACAAACAAAAAGTATCACCAGTAAAAAGTCACTGTGAATCTCACTCATGATACTCCCTCTGGCTCAGAAGACATTGATCCCACAGTTCTTGCCACTTTCTGAAGCAGTGCTAGAAGTCTTCTTTCACAACAGTCTTTCACTGTACTCTTACAGCCACCTTAATGTCCGGGTTTGATTCAAAATATGTATCTTTCGTGGTCATTTTGATTTTGGGGAAGAGCCAGAAGTTGCACAGGGTCAAATCTAGTCAATTGGGTAGATGAGACTCACAGAAAATGTGTTTAAAAGCCCATCTTTCAGCTGATGGCACTTGGCAGTGTCATTTGTAGTATTTTGTGTCACATCTCAGAAAAGAAATGAAAGAGGACTTCGCGAAGCGATAAGAACGATTGATTATGTGTATTTGAAGTGAGGGGGAGTACTGCGAGGGAGATTGGTGATGATGTGTCTTTTACTGTAATCTATTGTTAAATTTAAATGTTCACTGTATTTTTCATCTCCCCTTGTGGTAATGACACAGCTCCCACAGCTGTCATGAATGCACTTTGCGGTGTAATCTGTTGATTTTCCTCCAAGTGTGTGTTTGTGTAGAGTTCCCTGGATGCTCTTCAGTCCCATAGAAAAAGAGTACATCATGAACCCAAGGGTCAGGAGCAGGTCCAAGGCCCTTAGAGGGGTGATGGTTCCCAACAGCTGATTTTCACACAGCATGAACTGAGTGATGATAAATAGCAGCAGCAACAGAAGCAGTGATGTTATGCATGTCCATAGAGGTGAGTCGTGGCCAGTAGACTGTCAGGCCACACACGTCTGGCTACAAGGGCTGGGATGTCATGAAGGTGTGCTTCCAAGGGAATACTCTACACTGAGCTCACATCTGCCAACCTAAACACAAAAGGGCAAGGTGACAGCAACCCAAGGGTTTCTCTTGCAGCCCTGACTTTCTGACATGATTTTTACTAATTCAAGAATTCTAGATCCAGCTCACCTACATCAGCTAGCTGCCTCCTTTTCTGGCTCGGGCCAATGCAGTAGAAGAAAGCTTCTGGTCCCTCAGGCAGTTAGCAAAAGAGCATGGCCCCTAAACGATTTCCCCAGATACACCAGCCATTTCTTTTAGACTCATCTATAAGTCCCATTGCCCAGCTCCATAACTGAGCTTTCTAGTACCAGTTCCCAGCTCCTCACAAGTGTTCAAGAGAAAAACCAGAAACACAGCCGTGATCACAGGGGAACTTAGCAGAGCTCAGAATGGATACGTGCTCCATTTAACTGGGCCAAGTAGGTCTTCTAGGCCGTGCACCACTTCCGCAAGCAGCACAGCAGCTCGGAAGGCATGCACACCTGACAGAGACTGGGTGCCAAGTCAATGAATAAATGAATCAACATCAAAGGCCACAGGAACAGCACACCGTGACACAATGCGATCTCTTCCTACCTGTGTCAGCCCAGTACAACCAAAATTCTACCCAACCCTTTCAAGTGCATGTTTGATCTGTTCCCCCACTTGAATGTGTGTGCATCTGGATGTCACAGGTGTTAGTGTAAGGACATCAAACCACAGCAAAAGGAATCCAGCAGCCCAACGGATGGGGCCCAGTAGAGAAATCCAAGATCGGTTTTCCAGGAGACACCAGCTGGACACAGTAGGTAACATGGCAAGAGCAGCGTCACAATAGGAGGGAAAAGCTATACACACCTGTTCAGCAGCAGGCAGCAGCATTCCAGAAGCATGCAATTCCACCCTCCACAACATGCAGAAGGTTTTGGGATCTGGCAAATTGGACAGAAGAAGAAAACAGCACCAGAAACTAAGGCACAGCCACGACGTCATCTTCAAATAAAAACAGTTCCAGATGTGTGCTTCCTACTGGGGGAGGCAGAAATGTTGAGGGAATAGACCAGGAATGGAAACCAGGTGTGTGTAGATGAGGCACACAGGTGACTTGAAAGCCAGAGTAGCTGAACAGGGAGAAACAACCCCTTCCGCCTCATTCTGGGGCAAAGCTGGCTTCTGTAGGGCTTGTCCCCTGTGGTGACATCTCGCTACCCTCAAGACCACACTGCGGCTGTTGCCTGGCATTCACAAAGGATCATGGTGAGCTCTGTTTGTCATTTCTTTCTCCCAAAAGGAGCTGTTATTTCCATGATTCATGGAGAAACTGAGCTTGGCTGTAAGGCAATGGCTTACTCAAAGTATCACACTAAAAATCTGGTCCAATTATCAGATTCCTTAAGCTGAGTTCAATAAACTGCCTGGGAATCAAAAGACCAGAAAGATCCAAAAGACACACGTTCTTATAATCAAAGATTTCATCCTCTGGAGGGATAGGGTTCTGCATCAAGGGAACAGCCAGCAGGACAGCCCAGGCAGCCATTCTCACCCCGAGAGCTCTTGGAGCTTGGATTCTTTGCTACTATGATTCCCCAGAAATAAATCCTAACTGGAAAATAAGCCCTACCATGATTTTTTCAGCCCCACCCTGAGAATAAGCCTCAGATAAGAGTATCAGCTAGACAGATGCATTCAGTACATCCCTTGCAATACAGGACAAGTATATTTAATATAAAATCATAACATTAATATAGAATTAAATATAGAAATATTATTCGCATTAATACTTAAAATAAGTCACACCATAAATTATAATTAAATATTTGTAAATACCCAGGTGGGCACCTTTGGACAAGAGATAAACACCTGAGTAAACAGATGAATTTGAGCCTTATTCTCGAATGACCAGAGCACAGATACAATGCACATTTGATAATAAACATGGCTGTGGCTACTATGAATCTTTGTAATTCAATATGTCATGTGCCATTACAGATGCACTTAATGCACCTGTGTGAAATATAGAACCATTTTCTGAGTTTTGGTGCCTGTAATTTCTTATCACTTTTGTGTGGACCGTCATTCTTAACTGCCACCGTCTCTGCTGCCAGTGCTACTTGATTTCATGCAAACTTTGCAAAGTCCAGGGTGCAGGAAGGGACTTGGGTGAGGAATTATGGGATATAATCACTGACCACTGTGTTGCCAGTGCACCATGAGCAGGCTCCGTGGACAACCACGGCTCAGTAAGGAGAGTGCTACTGCTGGGAAGACTGGGGCCAATGGCTGTACGGCAGTGATGGTTAGCCTAAAGCACTTGTGCTATTTGTTTCTCTTTTTTATTTTTTTTTAATGTTAATACATGAGCTGTTTTTTCTAAGCTAAAACCTCAGGATTAAGTACGCAGTATTGGCACTTTGGGATAAGAAGTGGGATTTTGAAAATCAGTGTGGAGATTCTCAAAAAGCTAGGATTGGAGGTCCCATTTGACCTGGCCATCGCTCTACTAGGTATATATATAAAAGAATTAAAAGATTCATATCACAGCAACATATGTGCACCCATGTTTATAGCAGCTCAGTTTGTGATTGCTAAATCTTGGAAACAACCCAAATGTCCATCAACTGGAGACTGGATAAAGAAAATGTGGCTCTTTTATAGAACGGAATATAACTCTGCTATTAAAAATGTTAAGATTGAGTCATTTATACTCAAATGGATGTACCTTGAGGACATCCTAATAAATGAAATAAATAGGTCACAGATGTGTAAATATCATATCTTTTCTCTGGTATGAGAAAATGAAGTTGTAAATGAGTTGCAGTATGTATAGTTGATATCGTGAAATAGAAAAAAATTTAAAAGGAAAGAGAGTGTAGGGGTAAATAACAAGGGGAAAAAGAATGTGACAGTAATAAAGAAAAAAGGAAACAAAGATTGTGTATATAGGGGGTGGGGAGTTGCAGGGTGGGTGAAAGGGGAAAAATGAGAATCAAGTCATGTCATATTCTGGTACAAACTCTCAATGGTGAATGCGATGATGATGATGTATATTCACAATATACCAATAAATATTTAAATTTAAAAAATTATAGTACATAAAAACAATGTAAAAATATGTTTAAAAGAATAAAGCTTAAAATAGAGATCTATTAATAAAATTTAACGCAAAATTAATTTTTTTTAAAAAGTGAATTTCAAGTTAGAGTTTGGCCAGTCATCTCTGAAAGGTTCCTCACCACTGGTCCACAAGAATGGAACCACAAGAAATTCAGTTCAGAATTCAGGACTTGGAGAGGTAGGATGATGTTCCAGAAGAAAACGGCATGGCTAAATTTGAATAAATGTAGATTTCTGTACTTAAATAAATGTAACTTTTGTGCATGAATAAATGAATAAATGTAGATGGTTCTACATGAAAAAATAAGATAGCCCCTGAAAAGAAGCTCTATTGCATCTTTGGAGCAAAAATTAATATGAGACACAGGCTTACTTTTAGGGAAATATGGCATATATCAACAGGTGCTTTTCCTGACTGTGTACAAAGTTTCATCACAACTCTAGACACTGGGCACATCTGTCTTTTCCGATGTTCAAACCCTTACTAGCCATTTCTGGGAGGCTGACAGCATTCCCTATGTGCCAAGACTGGTGTGCTTTGGCCTCATCCAGGAGGCTGGGAATGGATGATCATCAGAAGTTAACAGAGGCCCTGCTTCCAAGACAAGCAGGGGCTGGGATGAGGGTATCACTTCATGTGCTCTTAAATATTTCACACATTTGATCTTGCAAGACTGGTGCTGGGTTCCCACGGGAGATGAGGCTGACAACCCCATCTCTTGAGCAGTTCCGTTTCATTTCCCCACCTCGGGTGCAGTTAGCCCTTATGCTGAACCAGTATAGACTAAATGGACACCTCTGTGTGTGTGAGATTTGTGGGCTGGACAGAGGGTTCCTGTCATGGGCTAAAGACATCTGGAAGCTGAGAGAAAACGCCCTAGAAAGTCAAGAGAGAAACTGAGGTGTACTGGAAAAATAAGACCACAGGAAGCCCCCCAAGAAACACCACATAATCCCAGGAGTTTATCAATACCAGAGAATTCCACACTGTCTGGTGCCGACGCATGTGAAAATACCCATCCGCACTCCATGAAAATGTACTGTTTTTAATGATCCATTTTTTAAAGTAAGGTCATATATTTGTACGCAGCAGAGAATCTTTTCCACCACAAAGAGCTTGGCCCACAGCACATCGGTCCCGGTACCAGTCCTTCTACCCCACTCACTATGTCCAACCTCACCTCTCTGAAACAGTCAATTCTCCCCCAAGGCCTCATCCAAACCCCATAGAATAAACTGCCAGGCAGAGCGCTTGTCTGGTGCAGGACACACAGCTTCATTCCATACACCTACCTGCCCCTTCCGCCCAGGGAGAAAGTTCTCTGTGTCAGCACCACGCCACACACTGAACGGCAGACACTGCAAATTGACTGGGGATGTGACCCTCGCCGCCACTCATGGGAGCAAAGGTCCTATGTCCTTCAGAGTCCCCAGGGGCTGCTACACCCAGGCTCTCTATTCCTGGAGCATTTCTGTCATTATACAGCAGCTCCACCTTGTTCAGCTGTCTTTACCTAGACCAAGGCTTTCAAAATGCTTTCTCTCTCTCTCTCTCTTTTTGTTCTGCAGAAACAACCCAGAATGAATGCCATTCCAAAATCCAATATATAAAATCGATCGGAGGCCTGGGTGTTTCCACCAACCCCCTGCTCTGGATAACAATAGGGTTCCACTTCACAGAGAAAACCCAGGAACTAGAGTAGAGTACAGGGAAATGAAATCAGAGACAAAAATCTCCAACCCATTCTTACTCATATAGGGCCCGTGAATGTGTTAAATTTATAGTTCTCACTTTTGTTAAACCACAAAAGTCAGTATCTATCACTTAAAATCAGCATTTGTAGAGATTTCTTTTAATCCCTACAGCTACTCTCTGTGGTTTGCAGAAACATCAATGGATACAAAGGAAGAATATGAAACCCAGACAGGTTAAGTAACTTGCCCAAGGCCACACAGATTTAGTATCAGAACCCTGACTCTGGCCCAAGGACAGGCTCTGAAAACTTCCACCACCGACAGGTGCTGGGCTGCTGTCTGATGCCAATTCTCAAACTTCCCCCAAGTGGAGTTCACTTGAGTAGACCCACTAGCCCAATGAGAGGCAGCTCTATTCATGGAGGGAAAACTAGCCAAACACAGAGACTGAAGACTGTTTTATTTTATTTTAGTTTAGTTTAGTTTTTTTGTTTTGTTTTGTTTTTTTGAGACAGGGTCTCACTTTGTGGTTCTGGCCCTGAGCTCAACCTCCAACTCACATCACAGCAATCCTCCTGCCTCTGCCTCCCAAGAGCTGGGATTACAGGCGTGAGCCACCACACCCGGCACTGTGGTATGTGGTGCTGATTGCTGCTGGGCGTGAGTCTCCACACCCAGTATGGTATATGGTTACCGGGATCGAACCCCGGTCCTTGTGCTTGCAAGACAGGCGCCGGAACCACTGAGCTAAATCCCCAGCCCCAAGACTGTTTTATTTTTAAGACGGAGGCATTTTGAGTATTGTTTTCTAGGAGGTTGCTGAAACTCTGAGAAAAAGACAAGAAATACACTGAAAGGACTCAGGCCCTGGCAAACTGACCAGTGGCTACTGAATATTTACTGTGTGCCCAAGCAATGGAAGGACACATGGATGCCACGCCTAACCCCTAGAGCAGCCTCCTGAATCCCACAGGAGTGGGAATGGGAGAAGGAGCAGATGGAACAGGGAGGAGGACAAGGGGAAAAAACCCTGAAGTACTGGACTTTTCCAAAGGAAGAGTGCGTTCACTGACAATTCTTGTACCATCTCCCAATTCCCTAGTGTTTTTGGCTTTTGCTTCGTGCCATCACAATACTACAGGGAAGACAGATTCGAAGCCTGGCTTTATAGCAAAGGATTACGTGAAACTTAGGCCATCTTAACCACAGTCATAGACCTACTTAGACAGAGGGCGCAAAGTAGGATCCGACCTCCAGACTCC
>PVIR01044163.1:0-11361 GCA_004026965.1 Petromus typicus
AATCTTTTTGATAATTCTCTGTATTCTGTTTGCCAGGATCTTATTGAGGATTTTTGCATCGATATTCATTAGAGATATTGGCGTGTAGTTCTCTTTTTTGATTGGGTCTTTCTCTGCTTTTGGAATCAGGGTAATGGTTGCTTCCAGGAATGAGTTTGGGAGTACTGCTTCCTTTTCGATTTCATTGAAGAGTTTCAGAAGTAGAGGCACTAACTCTTCTTTAAAAGTTTTATAGAATTCGGCAGTAAAACCGTCAGGTCCAGGGCTTTTCTTTGTTGGCAAGTTTTGAATTACATTTTCAATTTCTCAGATTGTTATTGGGGCATTTAACATTTCTATATCTTCTTTATTCAGCTTTGGGATTTTATATGTGTCTAGAAATCTATCCATTTCTTCTACATATCCCATTTTATTGAAGTACAAATTTTCAAAGTAGGTGTTTATTATCCTCTGGACTTCCTCTGGGTCAGTAATAATTTCTCCATTCTCATCCCTAATAGCATAGATATGAGCCTTTTCCTTCCTTTGTTTAATGAAGTTGGCTAAGAGTCTATCAGTTTTGTTTATCCTCTCCAAGAACCAACTTTTGAATTCATTGATTTTTTTGAACCGTTCTCTTGGTTTCTATTGCATGAATTTCTGCCCTGATCCTTATAATTTCTTGCCTAGTGTGAGCTTTGGGTTTGTTTTCCTCCTCTATTTCTAGTTGCTTGAGGTTAACATTAAGTTGTTTATTTGAGCTTGCTCCATTTTCTGGATGTAGGCTTTCACTGCTATGAGTTTTCCTCGTAGAACTGCTTTCATTGTGTCCCATAAATTTCTATATGTTGTACTGGGGTTATCATTTAGCTGTAAGAACTTCTCAGTTTTTTCTCTAATTTCTTCTGTGACCCATTGGTTAGAGAGCAGAGTGTTGTTCAGTTTCCATGTGTTTGTGAAGATCTTGGGCTTTCCTTTGCTATTCAGCTCCAATTACAGGCACTATGGTCCTACAATATACAAGGGATAACTTCAATCCCTTTATATTTGCTTAAACCTGTTCTATGAACAAGCACATGGTCTATTTTGGAGAATGATCTGTGAGCAGCTGAGAAGAATATATATTCTGACTTTGTGGGGTGAAATACTCTGTAGGCATCTATTAAGTCCATTTGCTGAAGAGTCTGGTTGAGCTCAAGGATTTCCTTATTGACTTTTTGTCCAGTCGATCTGTCTCTTTGTGACAGTGGGGTGTTGAGGTCCCCTACTATTATTGTATTGGAGTTTATCTGGTTTTTCAAGTCTGTTAATATTTGTTTTATATAGTTGGGTGCATTAGAATTTGGAGCATAGATATTTAAGATTGTGATTTCTGTCTCTTGAATTTTTCCCTGAACAAAATGATAGAGTCCATCTTTATCTCTCTTTATCAGCTTTGGCTTGAAGTCTATTTTGTCTGCAAATAAAATGGCCACTCCTGCTTTCTTGCTGTTTCCAGTCGCATGGAGTATTGTTTTCCATCCCTTTACTTTTAGTCCATGGGTTTCTTTCTGAATTAGGTGTATTTCTTGTATGCAGCAGATTGTAGGATCTTGTTTTTTGATCCACTCTGCCAGTCTGTATCTCTTCATTGGCACATTGAGTCCATTGACATTAATCATTATGACTGATATAGGTAAATTTAGTGCTGCCATGTTTTCCTGTTCTTGGCTGTGTTATTCTACTTCTGCCCTTTCCCCATCAGTTTCTTGTTTGGTCCCATGGGTTGACCCAGTTAGGTCTCATGGATTTGTAACTTTCCTTATTTTTCTCCAAGATATTCTTTAAAATGTTTTGGAGCACAGGTTTCATATTTGTGAAATTTTTCAGGTGTTCTTTGTCATGAAAGTATCTTATTTCCCCATCAATTTTGAAGGATAGTTTGGCAGGATACATGAGTCTGTGTTGGAAGTTGTTTTCCTTTAGGGCTTGGAAGACTTCACTCCAGGCTCTTCTTGCATTGAGTGTTTGAGTTGAGAAGTCTGCTGAGATCCTGGAAGGCTTCTCTTGGAATGTAACTGTTTTCTTTTCTCTGGCTACTTTCAGTATTTCATTCTTTTTTGGATATCTGGGACTTTTATGATGATATGCCTAGGTGTAGATTTTTTCATGTCATGGGCATGTGGCGTTCTGTATGCTTCATATATTTGTATGTCCAATTATTTCCCTTTTTCTGTGAAGTTTTCTGCCATTTTCTCTGTGAATAGCTTTTTGATGTCTTTAGCATTGTCTCCTACTTCCTCAATGACTCCAATTAATCTTATGTTATTCTTCTTTGAATCATCTAGGAGCTGTTGGATTGACTTTTCATTATCGCTTGCTTTTTTCCATAGATTATGCCTTTCCAGTTTATTGGTTGAGATACTGTCTTCTAGGTCTGAAATTTGGTCTTCTGCTAAATTCATTGTATTGCGCAAACTTTTATTTTCTTTCTTAATTTCCTGGGCTTCTGCTTGTAGGTGTTTAAAAGGTTCCAGTGCTTTTGCTATCTTGGATTCTATCAACTCCATGATTTCCTCTTTAGATTTATTAATCATCATGTTGACAGTGTCCAATATCTCTGCTTTCATCTCAGAGATCAGTTCTGATTTCCATTTTACTAGATCTGCTTTGGTTACCATTTTGGAGGATCCTGGAGACTGGGCTTCACACTTATCTATTTCCCTTCCCCTGTGTTACTTGGAGGTGAGGATGTTTGTGTCTGAGACTTGGAGTGTTTCCTCATCTCTGACCTGCCCTGTTTTCTGGCGCTGTTTGTTGCAAGTCACTTTCCTCCTAATATTTAAGAACCTTAAAATAGCAGTGTTTCCTGGGTTGCTCTTTGCAGTCTGTATTGGGACCTAAAGAGAAACCCCCAGTTCTGGCACACTATATGAGGCACTCAATCAATACAGTCAGAACACCTTCTCTTGTCTGCTTTAGATGCAGGGAGACTGTGGCTCCTGACTGCTACAGTGGCACTGTCTGAGGTTGCAATGGGCCCACCTGCTCAGCAATACAGACTCTCTGGGCTCACTTGTGTCGTTGGCCTGGAGACCAGTAGGCTATCGGCCCTGTGCAGCTGCAATGGTAGCGGCTGTTGTTCCAACAGGCTCACCTAATCACAAATACAAGCTGACTGGATGTGCTTCTGCAATTACTGTGGAGAAAGTCAGACTCTGACCTGCTAACCTCAGTCCCTGCTCTTCTGGCATAGGCCTGGAAGCCAGCAAGCTCCAAACCCAGTGCAGATTCAGTGACGCAGACTTGGTGCCGCAGTCACCGTTTCCCGAGCCTCCTGCTGCTACCCTTAGTCCCTGGGTGCTCTTCCGGCATGAACCTGGAGGCCAGTAAGTTCCAATCCCAGCGCAGATTGGGTGACACAGTCGTAGTCTCCTGAGCTGCCCGCTGCTAAACTCAGTCCATGGGCGCTCTTCCGGCATAGGCCTGGAAGCCAGCAAGCTCCAACCCCGGTGCAGATTCAATGATGCAGACTCGGTGTTGCAGTTGCCATTTCCTGAGCCGCCTGCTGCTAAACTCAGTCCCTGGGCGCTCTTCCAGTGTGGGCCTGGAGGCCAGTAAGCTCCAACCCTTGTGCAGATTCGGTGGCACAGTCATAGTTTCCTGAGCCGCCCGCTGCTAAACTCAGTCCCTGCGTGCTCTTCCGCGCTAGGCCTGGAAGCCAGAAAGCTCCAACCCCGGCGCGGACTCAGTGATGCAGCCTCAGTGCCACAGTCACTGTTTCCCGAGCCGCCTGCTGCTATCCTCAGTCCCTGGGCGCTCTTCTGGTGTGGGCCTGGAGGCCAGTAAGCTCTGACCCTGGTGCAGTTTTGGTGACGCAGACTCCTTATAGAAATTCTTAAAAGCACAGAGAAGCAGAAGGCAATTCAAAGAAAAGTATAAAATTATTCATGATACCAATCTCCCCCCTGTGGGAAAGGGAAACCTAATCTGACAAATACAAGGTAAGCCCAGATACTGTTGGACAAGCCCAATGATAAAATGTGGACCAACAGCTCGAGCCACAGAAGAAACATATAGGTACTGCAGGCTGTAAATTCAGCACATAGATTTTGTTTGAAAGTGAAACATGGTAGAATACTTCTGAGATGAAATCCACTACAGCATTTGCCTTATCTTTGAGTGTCAAGAACTATCTTGAGAGGTGGCTTATTGTATGGGACTAAACTACCTGGGATCAAAATTCAGAGAGCAGCCACAGTTCATGGTTCCTGAGGAAACTTGTGTTGACTGGCTGGCAGATATTCACAAAAGACCATCATTAGAGTGGGTGCTGAGAAATGTGTTGTTATTCTGAAGGATTGGTGAAGCTGGGTCATATGGTAGAGTTTTTTTTTTTTTTTCCTTTAATTTTTAAATTTTTGAGGAATCTCTACTTTAATTTCCATAATGACTATATTAACTTGCATTTCTACCAGCAGTGTGGAAGAACCCCTTTCCGCCCACATCCTCATGAGCATTTATTGTTTTTGTTCCATTTTGCTTACTTTTGCTGCTGGCCGTTCTGACTTGCGTTAGATGGGATCTCAATGTGGTTTTGATTGGCATTACCCTAATGACTAACTATATTGGACATTTTAATATACTGATTGGCTCTTTATACTTTCAGCAAGTGTCTATTTTGTTCGTTTGACCATTTATTAATTAGGGTATTTGATTTTTTTTGTCTCAACTTTTTTGAGTTTTGTTAAGTTCTAGCTATTAATGATTTACATATTTTAAACATTACTCCTCTATCAGAAGAGGAACTAGCAGATTTTTCTCTTATTCTGTAGATTGTTTCTTTACTATGTTATTTCTTTTGTTGTAAAAAACTCTTTTAAAATTGATGTAGTCCCATTGGTTGATTTTTATTTCCTGTGCTATTAAAATCTTGTTCTACAAGTCTTTATGACTTTTGGTATGTGGGTTCAGTGCTTTCCTCTTTTTTTTTTTTTTTTTTGAGATAGTGTCTTGCTTTGTAGTTCAGGCTGGTCCTCAGCTCAGCCTCAAACTCACATCACAGCCATCCTCCTGCCTCTGCCTCCCAAGTGCTGGGATGACAGGCTTGAGTCACCATGCCTGGCACTGTGGTATGTGGTGCTGATTGCTGCTGGGCGTGAGTCTCCATGCCCGTTATTGTTATGTGGTTACCAGGGATTGAACCTGGGCCCTTGCACTTGCAAGACAGGAACCAGAACCACTGAGCTAAGTCCCCAGCCCTCCTCTTTTTCTTTAGTTTTTTCAAAGTTCTAAATCTTATGTCATGGTCTTTGATCCAATTTGAACTGATTTTTTTTCACAGAGTGGTAGAGATCTGATTTCCACATAAGGGTATGCAGCTTTCCCAGCACCATTTGTTAAGAGACTACCTTTTCCCTAACATGTATTATTTGACTTGTCAAGAATCTAATGGCTTCACTGTACTGGTTCTGTTTCTCTGCCTTTTATTTCTTTCCATTGGTCTATTGTCTATTTCTTGGCTTCTACCATCCTATTTTTGTTACTATGGCTTTGTAGCATAATTTAAAATGAGAAGTTTTGGTGTCTCCAGAATTTTTATTTTTTTGTAAGATTGCTTTGGCTACCTTGTATTTTTAAAAATTTCTACATCATGTTTTATAATGCTTTTTCTACTTCTGAGAAGAATATCTTTGAAATGTTTGGTGGAGATTGCATTGAATTTGTATATTGCTTTGGTTACATAGTCATTTTAACAATATCCTGCAGTCCAGTAAACATGGGAATACTTTCCATCATGTAGTGTCTCTAATTTCTTCTCTTTGAGTTCTGTAATGTTTATCATGTGAAGTGCTTTACCTCCTTGATTTGGCCAATTCCTAGATATGTTAACTTGGGTGAGGCAGGGGTTGTGAAATTTTCTTGATTTCCTTCACAGTTAGTTCACTATTGGTATAGAGAAAAGCTATTGATATTTAAATGCTGACTGGGTATTCTGACTGCTGAATTTCATCATACCTAAGGGAAGAATTAACACCAATCCACTTTGCTCCCTGAGAAATAAAGGGAATGAACGCTCCTAAAAGTTTTCTACAAAGCCGATATCATCCTGATACTAAAATCAGAAAAGGGTACAACAAAAACTAGAGAGCAGTAATCTTGGTAAACACAGACACCAGTATCATCAATAAAATACTTAAAAATCAAATCCAGTAACACACAAAAAAAGGTCATACACTACAGAACAAGTGGATTTCATCTCCATGAAGAAAGATCAAATATATCTTTTTCAAGCAGGAAGATCAAATATATGTTAATCAATAAATATAATGCACTACACAAATAGAATCAAGGCTAGCTAATGGATGAAGTATGAGCCTTTGATGAAATCTGACATCCTTACATGATATCTGCCCTGAAAATACTAGAAAAAAAGTGAACTTTCCTCAACATAATAAAAGTTCCATATGACAAACCCATAACCTACATCATAGAGAATGGAGAAAAACTGAAAGTCTTTCTTCTTAAATCAGGAAGAAGTCAAGGGTGTTCAGTCTCATCACTTTTTATTAAAATATACTTAGAACACTTAATCAGAGAAGCTTAATCACATTTTTAAAAAGAATAAAAGGGATATAGGAATAAAGGGAGGAAGTAAAATTATCCTTATTTACAGATGTGATTCTATAAATACAAAACTTGGGTCCACAAAAAGACTCTTAGAACTTATAAACAAAATAAAACAGTATACAAAATCAACATGTAGAAAACAGTGGCTTTCCTGTATTCCAATAATAAACTCACTGAAAAAGAAATCAGGAAAATAGAATTCAACAAAAAGTATTTTTAAAAAAATGTCCATGAATAAACTTAGCTAATGAAGTGAAAGACCTCTAAAGAGAAAATTATGAAGTGCAGAAGAAAGAAATTGGAAAACACACCAGAAGATGGAAAGAACTTTAGTGTTCATGGATTGGGAGAATAAGTAGTGTTACAATGACTACATTATCAAAAATGACCTACAGATTCAGTGCCCTCCCTGTGAAAACAATGAAGTCATTCTTCATAGAAAACTTAAAATTCACATGGACACACAGAGGACTGTGAGTGGCCAAGGCAACTCTAAACAAAAATAGTAATGATGGAGGCATCTCAGTGCTTGTTAAATTTCAAAATATACCGTAGAGACCTTGCAACAAAAGCAGCCCAGTGTTGCTATGAAGAGATATAGACTAATGCAAAAGAAAAGAGGACCCACATATAAACACACAGCAAAGAGAAAAACACATACAGGGGAGAAAAGACAGTCTCTTTAACAAATAGTGCTGGACAAACTGGTTATCTACATATGAAAGATTGAAACTAAATTCCTATCTCCTATCTTTACAAAAATTAAATTAAAATATATCAGAGATCTGATTGTGATTCCTAACATTGTAAAGCTGTTAGAGTAAAATAGCTGTTAGAGTAAAATAGAGGGGAAACACTCTTCAATCCATCCAAAGAAGAACTCCAATAGTACAGGAAACCACAGAAAGAATCACAAGGGGATTGCATCAGACTAAAGAGCTTCACAGCAAGGATAGCAAAAATCCGAGCAAAGAAACAGCCTACAGAATGGAAGAAAATCTTTGTTGGTTATTGTTCATGCAGAAGGTGAATATCCAGAGTGTATTTTTCAAATCTCAAAAATAAATTATCACCAAAAAGGACAAAGTAATCCAATCAATAAATGACTGAAGAAATTGAATAGACATTTTCAAAAGGAGCAAAAATGGCCAATGGATTAAACATCTTCATCCACCAGGAAAATTCAAATCGAAACTACACTGAGAATAGTTGTCACACCTGTCAGAATTACCATTATCAATAACGCAGAACACCATATATAATGGCAGAGATACAGGGAAGATACAGCTCTTATAAACTGTTGGTGAAACTGTAAATTACTATAGTCACTGTGGTAATCACTATAGAGATTTCTAAAGACATTAAAAATAGAACTATCATATTCCAGATGAAAACAACACTGAGATTTCATCTCACTCCACATATAATACCTGCCATTTCAGATTCAGCCCACAGCAAATGTTGGTGAGGCTGCAGAGAAGAAGGAACCCTTCTCCACTGTTGGTGGGAATGTAGAATCATACAACCCCTATGGAGATCAGTTTGGAGATTTCTCAAAAAGCCAGGATTGGAGGTCCCATTTGACCCGGCCATTGCCCTGCTAGGTATATACACAAAAGAATTAAAAGACTCATATCACAGTGACATATGTGAATCCATGTTTATAGCAGCCCAATTTGTGATTGCTGCATCTTAGAAACAACCAAAGTGTCCATCAACTGGAGACTGGATAAGAAAGCTGTGGTTCTTCTCCAGAATGGAGTATTACTCTGCCATAAAAAATGATAAGTTTGAATCATTTCTACTTAAATGGACATACCTTGGGATATCCTCATAAGTGAAATAAATAGGGCATAGATAGGTACATATCACACCTTTTCTCTGGTATGAGAAAATAAAGGTGTAAATGAGTCCTAGAATTGTATGTTATATATTGTGAAATAGAAAATTCTCAAAGTAAAATAGGGTGAAGGGGGAAAAATAATGAGATTATAACAAAAAAGGAAACAAATTTTGTGTATATGAGGGAGGCGGTAGGGTGGGTAGGGCTATGGGAAAAAATGAGAATTAAGTTGTCTTATACTGGTACAAATCCCCATTATGGAGTGCAATCATGATGCATATATGTAATGTACCAATAAAGATTTTAAAAAAACAAAAAAGAGAAAACTATCATATAGTTCTATATGGTAGAGTGCTACTCTAGCTATATCATCCATACCATATACCCAAAGGAATCAAAGTCAGAATACTATAGAAATATCTGCATAACTATTTTTATTGTGATATACTCACAGTAGGCCACTAAAAGAACAAGCTTAGGTACCCATCAGCCATGAATACATAAAGAAAATGTGGTACACATACATAAAGGTATTCATGCATACTATATAGCAAACTCGCATCATTTGCAAGAAAATGGTTGGAACTAGAGATCACATTAGGTGAAATAAGCCAGATTCAGATAAGTATCAAGTTTTTTTTGTTGTTGTTGTTTGTGAAATCTAGAAAGAAGGAAAAAGACAGCTGACATAAAAGTAGAGAGGGAGTATTAGAGAAGAAAAGGGGGATGGGGGGAGAGAAGAAGGGAATCTGGACAATAGGAGAAAGACATGGACAATGTATGTTTTGTGGATGTATAAGACTGTTCAAAATCAAACCCATTATTCTGTATAATTAAGATGAGTGAATAAAAATATTAACTGGTTTCTCAAGAGAAGTGATAAAGGTTAGATGCGGAATTGCATTGTCAGTGTGTTTAAAGAAAAAGCACAGAATTCATCAAAATGTCCTAGAAAAATACAGACAATCTTAATTCATTCCAAGATGAGAAAAAACTGAGAGAATGCTTTATAAAGTAAACTCAAAATGGATCAAAGACCCACATGTAAAAGCTAAAACTGAAATTGCTTAGAAGAAAAGCACAGTTGTAAAGCTTTGTGACTGTTTATTAGGCAATGTTTTATTAGCCATGACACTTAAAGCACAAACATTCAAAGAAAAAACAGATAAAAAGATACTATAAATAACAAAAGATGACCCCCAGAACACACACACAAAGCATAAAGAATATGCCTACATTTGACATGCAGTTTATTCATTTTCATAGAGTGTGGAGTTTTCAATTGTCTTAGCACCATTTATTCGAAAGACTGTTCTCTCCCAACTGAAGTGTCATGTTTTCCTGGTTTAAAATCAATCCTGTAGGTATGAATTTGTTTTGCAATTTTTCACTATCCCTATGACCTGTATACATAATCTTATGCTATTACTACAAAGTCTTGATTATTATGGTTTTATGACTTTTGAAACTGAGCTTGACTCATGACAGCAGGTGGCGTATATACTGGCATATCCGTTTTCATCTCAATGTGCCAGTTGTAGAACTTCTCTGACTTTTGTTGGGTCCATACTGAACATGTACCCAGGACTGCTAGGCTATGTGACAGGATGAACAGTGAAGGCATACATGACAGAATGGCACTTCTGAACCTTGGGTCACCCAAGTATTGCAGGATTTTTGATATACTACTTACCAATACTTTTCTCAATTTTTCCACCAACTTACTTTATTTTAAATGGCAACTCTATGTTAAGCAAATTGTTAAGTCTAACCTATGAGATCATGTTTTAATGTGCATAAAACGGTTCTTTTTAATGCACACTGAAAGAAATACATAGTTATTAATAATGATTGTCCACTTGGCACCTACTTGTTTTTAAGGAGACTTAAGCCATGTGACAACCCCTTTGGGAGAAAGCACAGCTATTTGGAGATGACTTTCCTTCTGTGAGGAGTTGTTGGAACAGGATTCTAGTTTCATACCTATTGATTTTGTGACCTGTAGTGAGTGAGGCAACTTTAATGCCTTGTATGTGAAACTTTAACAGAACATGTAACCTGTGTTGGCTGTCATTCACTGAGGGCCTCTGGGAAAGTGTGTAATTGGGATGAGCTGGACAGGCTGTCCATGACTTATTATGGGTTGCGTTCTGTTCCTTGTGAATGTGACCATATTTGGAAACTGAGTTTTCTCAGATGTAATTATGAAGATGAATTTATGTTGATTGTATGAGCCAACAACTGGCATCTTCAGATCTGATAACTGCTGTCCTTTGAGATGAATGAAATTTCGACACAGTGAAGCATTGTTTTGGGGCTGTGTAGGAAGAGAATAGAGGGGTGTGTCTATAGGCAGAGAGCACCCAGGATTGCTGGTAAGCACATGAAACTAAAGGAAGCAAGCAAAGATTCTTCCCCAGAGTCTTTGAAGGAAGGATAGCTCCTGTACCCCTTGAATTCAGACTTCTAGCTTCTGGAAGAAATTTCTATTGTTTTAAACTTCCCGTTTTATAATAATTTATTATAGTGCTCTAGGGAAAGGATATTTCTACCTTTTACCTTTCCTTGTTTAGCTGTTATTTTCTTTTATTTATTGTTGAACTTCAGATCTTAAAATCCTCTCTCAGACATAGCAAATGCTTCATATTTTTGAAAGGATTAATTGACAAGTCTTATTAAAAATTTACTTCTTGGGTTATGAAGAAACCAAGCTCAAGATAGATGGAGAACATGTACAGGTTTGACAGTTAATAATTATGAAGCAGGATTCAAATCTCTCTATACCCAGTTCCAAAATCTCCATGTATTGCAGAACACAGAGTTAAGATGAATGATCTTTTAAAGGTTTTGTGGCTGAGAGCACTGATTCTATCAATATGGTGCTTTGAATCTCATTTGAGAAATACACATTGATGTTGTGGTAAAACCAG
>PVIR01044164.1:0-11360 GCA_004026965.1 Petromus typicus
CAGGGTCTCGCTTTGTGGTTCAGGCTGGCCCTGAGCTCAGCCTCCAACTCACATCACAGCAATCCTCCTGCCTCTGCCTCCCGAGTGCTGGGATTACAGGCGTGAGCCACCACACCCGGCACTGTGGTATGTGGTGCTGATTGCTGCTGGGCGTGAGTCTCCACATCCAGTATTGTATGTGGTTACTGGGGATCGAACCTGGGGCCTTGTGGTTGCAAGACAGGCGCCGGCACCACTGAGCTAAATCCCCGGCCCAAGGTAGGGTCCTTTTGAGGTTCTCAGGCAAGGCTTTGACTTAGGATGTTTTATCCTCAGTCTCCCACAGTGCTGCGACTACACTTACTCTGGAATCATTAGGCCTGGTTCAAGGGGCGAACCCATGTGAATATCTGTGCAAGACAGAGATAGGCTCCCTGTAGAAGTGCAGTTTGCATGTAATGACTTGCAAGACAGAGGCAGCATCTCTCTCTGGAACAAAGGACAGGCATACTTACTGTCCAGTCTTACAAAGGTGCTTATTGCTTACTGTAGAAGGCTTGAGTTCTCCAAAATTGGAGATCCTGTTTTGTTGTGCAAACGTCATATATGATGCATGTGTTATATGGCGCTTATTTGTCTCCAGTGGAAACTGAAACTTAGGACACAGGTTCAAAAAATGCAGTTGTTCTGTTGTTGCTCTTACTGCTGTTGAGTAATAAACTGCCCTTTGTCTCTCACTAGCAGGGAGGGGACATACTAGGGTTAGATGCAGAGATAGGATGGTATCAGGAACTTTGGGGCCCAGAGTGCTCTCTACGATTATGAAGCATCTAATAAATAACCCTTGCTTGAGGAGGATGGTTGGTTGGAGATTGACAGAGGCTGTAGGAGAAGAAGAAAGAATAAGTTGGTAGAGGAAAGAAAGTTCTGTGAAGCTTTTAAAAAATTCATTCACTCATTCATTCATTCATTTTTGTAGTCAAGCTAGGTGCGGTACCCTTTAAGCTAAATCCCTGGTCCCTCTATGAAGCTTTTTAGCACTTAAAAGCCATTGATATTTGCTGAAGTTGTAAACCACAGTATTGGCACCTCCTGTACTGAAGCTTACTTGCTTTTTAACGCGATCCAATTTTATGAGCTCTCTTCTTTGTGCCTTTGGACCTTCTTTGGGATATTTTCGGTTGCTTATAGAAGCCTGGACCTCCAAAGCCTCAGCATCCTGCCTCCTTCAGTTTGAATGTACTAATGCTGTCTCCTCAGACAAGCCCTTCCTCTGCTTCCCTGTTACAGGAGAGCATTCAGAGTTGGCCCTAAGGTATCCTATAAGTTCTTGTTGGCTGCATGATAAAGCAATTGTGTTTTACTTCATACTACAGGGATTTATATTCGGCGTCATCGGATTCCTCTACCCCCTCCTAATGATGATCGGTGTTATACCGTGTATGATTTCAATATCAACATCAACATAGTTTTTTACGGCTGGACATTCAAGATTTATGACTGTGACAGATTTACGAAAAACTTTATGAGAAAAATAGGAATCATATTAAATCCTCCAGGACAGTGTCCAGAAGATCCCTATTTGAAGATGCGGAAAGAGGTAAGAAAGTATTTTTGAGCTCTTATTTTCATAATAAGAATTCTTTTTACAGCCAGTAAACGGTGTTGGTACTCTTTTATTTTTGGTAACGGGACTTGAACTCGACCTTGTGCTTGCCATGCAGGTGTGGTGCCACTGAGCTACATCCCTGGCCCTAGTACTTTTGAGAACTTGTTTGGAGGTTCTAACAGGGGAACGCGGCTACTCGTATTCCCTTGACTGAGGAAACGGTCCTCCTCTTTTGGAGATGGTCATCTTCTTCAACTTAGTGTGCAGCCTTGGGAGGGATGCACATGGAATGGTGAGAGAGGAAGGGGACACCCCCCTAGCCAGCCAAATTAACTAAAATAGCTGTGGCAATCAATGGGGTGACAGATGTCACAGTCAGATAGCCTTCACATCTGGTCCTAGTACTCTTGATGTAGAGATGAAAGAGCTTTTGGAGCCATAGTTACTCTAGTTGTCTTTTTCTCTCTTTGGGTTAGAAGGAAAACTGAATGTTGTTGGCTTCAGTATAAGAATGGTTACTGTTTCTTCTAGTTTTTTATCTAGAGTCTTCCTTGTAGGCTATACGGGTATTCAGTGAGTTAATTAGGTGGAACATTTCTAGGGGACTATAGTTGGCTTTGCAATCACTGCCGGTGTTTAAGTGAGGCCCACAGTGTGTTGCCCTATCTTTCCAGTTTAAGGTGCCTAATGGTGGCTGGGAAAGTCTTTGTTCCTGAGGTACTGCTTCAGTGCTCGCTTTGGCAGCATATACACTGCAGTCTGCAAGACAGGAGCCAGAACCACTGAGCTAAATCCCAGGCCCACACTTCAGTCTGTAGTACTGAGTATTTAGCGAATAAGCCTTAGGTCCACCCCTTTGTTCCTTCTCTGGGCTCCCTGCTCTTCTCAAGATGGCACTGGATGCTGAGATGTTCTGGAGGAGTGAAAAAGGTGACAGTTGTGATGTCTTTCTATTACGAAAGGATATTTGTCTTCGAAGTTGAGCCCAGGTTAGTGTAAAGAGTCAGTATTCTTTTTATTATTTATGTTTTTTAAAAAAATGATTCTTTGACCCAAATTTTTATATTTTCCAGAAGAATCCGAATATTGAAAAAGGGAAGTGTCATGTAGAAGGTCACACACCCGGTTCGTCTGCTTGCTGGGACTGGATTGCAAATCTTACAACTCTTACCTTTATTTCCATTATCATCATTTGTTTCTCACTTATTTTTTAATTAACATAATTACACACTGTAAATTACACCATCATTAATATATTGTTAAATATATCTTAACAAATGCATATAGTTGTATGACTTGCCACCAAATCAAGATGTTGAACGATTCCATCTCCCCAGAAAGTCTGCTTGCGCATTTTTCTAATGAGTTCTTTTTCCTGTCCATGGATAGCCACTGTTGTCATTTTTATACCCACTGGTTAGTTTCATCTCTCTGTCTCTCTTTTGCTTTTTTGTTTTTTGAGACAGTGTGTCTCTCTGTGGTTTAGGCTGGCCTTCATTGAACTCACTACATAGTCTATGCTGGCTTCAAATTCACTGATAATTCTCTTTCCTCTGCTTCTTAGTGCTGGTATTACAGGCATGCGGCACCACAGCTGGATGGTTTGTATTATTTTTAAAACTTAGAATTCATTTCCTTGGAAAAAAGTAACAAAGTTTAGAATATTCTATTGTCTGGACACCAAATCTCAGAAAGGCTGTTTCTCTGCTGTTTACTACTCTGCCATCTTGCCAGAAGTCCGAAATTTAGAATGAAATTCTTTGATTTGGCTTTGATCTCTTATTAAAGCCACCTTATGTGATTGCTCATCAGTACCTGCATACTAGCCCCAGAATTGTTCTTTCATATCATAGGCATAGAATCCTCTTAAATATCTCAGGTAAAGTGTCTGGAGATTGGTGTAGAAAAGGATTTTTTGGTTTAGGTTCATTTGTGTGTTTTTCCAGATTAGCTCATCAGTAAATGCAAAATCTTTAGAACCACCAGAGAGATCCTAAGGAAACAGGATCTGTCTGAATTATCACCCCTCACATGTAGCTGCTCTCATTCACTAACAGTTGGTATTATATGATAGTATTTAAGGATGATGTACTATGTGAAACTACGAAGAACACTGGGATTGCATTGGTTTACAAAGAAAAAAAGTTTGTGACAAGAATTAAGAGTAAATACTATGTATAGCCAAAAAACGTTTTAAATAATTTCCTTTCATTGGGAGAAGCATTTTAGCATTTATTTCCCCAGGTAGCAACCTCTTCAATAAATTAGGTGTTTAATAAGAGGCTTTTATATTGACTTTTTTGCGTTTAGTTCTTTAGTGTTGGCTGCCTTGAAATATAAAGTTAAAATTAAATAATTTAACTTAGCCTCACAAGAATTGCAGTGGTATATAGTTAATGATATGTTTATTAGAGGTCTTAGGATAAGCAGGAAACAGTATTTTTAATTGATGGTAGTAGAGGTCCTATAATTTCATTACATGTCCAAGATCATGCTGAAGAGCCCCACGAAAGCTGCTGTAGGGTCTAGTCTGGTGGGCCCCCCCTTGCCCTTTCTGTCTTAGGCTAACACTGTATATGGGCTGCTCTGAACAAATGTACAGTTTCAAGAATTTGCAGGAATGATGGCCTAGCTTGCTTCAGGACAATTCCTCCCTTGCCAAATGCGGCCCTCCTCATACTGTAGAGCACAGGTCCCATAGAATGGGGGTGGTACTGCTCCAAGACAGGGGTGAGACCTTGCAGATGGGAATGAAGGCCCCCAGGGTAGCCTGCGATACTCGAAGTTTGGAGACAAAGGACACAGGTGGCCTTTTATGTGGACCATTTGTTCTGTTCCTACTCCCATTGAACTTTCTTAACCTTGATATTGAAAGTTTTTTGAGTAGAATTGAACCCTATGTATATTTTTTTCCTTTTTCCCTTCATAAAAATCTGAATGAGTAACAAGAATATACAGATAAGCATTTCCAGGAAAGAGACACATATTTTTAGTTGAGATACAATTAGCATAGAGACAGATACACAAATCTTAAAGCATATAGATCAGTGAGTATTGAAAAATGTAAACAACTCAGTGACCAATATGAGAGTCACGCTTTCACATATTTTGGGTTGTGGGTATAGTTCAGTAATAGAGCTTTGCAAGGCCCTGGGCTTGATCTGTAGGCGGTCTCCCCACCTCCCTCATGTAGAATACTTCCTTCACTGCAGATACCCTAGAAAGGCCCTTTGTCCCTCTTTTCAGTCAGAACCCTTACTCAGAGGCAATTACTATTCTGATTGGTTAAACATAGGTTTGTTTTGTCTATTCTTAAGCAGCTAAGTCTTTGAAAAAAGTCAGTTTACAGAAAGTATTACAAACATACAGTTTACTATATTAAAATGTTTAACAAAATGTGAAAAAGTGGTCTGTATGCTGCAGGACAAAAGTGGTTTTTGATGCATATACATGTCAGTCAGTTGATATCTTTAAGTAGAATTACAGAATAGTCTATAGAAAATGTCTTAAAGAAAATTTGTCTTTATACCAGTTGAACGCTTGCATCACATAAATGCACATGTAAAATTTGCAGCTATTTCTGGCATCTTGTCCTTTTGCAGAAATTGGAGCACGTGGAGCCTCTTCGTCCCTATGAAGCCTTTGATACTCTGAAACAGTTCTTGGATTACGAAGGGAAAGTCTTGCGTTTCTATGGAGTGTGGGATGACACAGTCTCATTGTTTGGGTATCGTAGAGAACTCGTCCTGCATTACTTCTTGGGTGACGATACTGTTGAAGTCAAAGAAATATTCCCAGAGAACTCAGGCCGGGATGTTAAGCCATTCTTCCTCCGGAGGAGTAAGCTACCCAAGGTAAACGCAGACACAGAACCACTTCCTGTGTTTGCTTGAGCACTAAGGGATTGGAATCACTGTTTGGAACGATGCATGTTGGGACTATGTAAACACAGTTAGCATATTGCACATATGTAGAAAACCTTAATTTTGTATTAACATGTAAGATGTGATAAAAACACAGTGTATGTGTAAACTTTTAAAGCTGTTACGTTAAAAAGTGTATGGCCATGATTTCCTCTTGAATCACTCCTCATCTCTTTGACCCACTTACCCCATGGTTTTTGCTCCTTTCTGAAGCAGTTCTGGATTTCTCTTTACTGATCATCTTTACAAGATGTGATCAGAAATATGAGGAATGCCGCTGCAGGTGTGTCTTTGTCTACTTTATTTGCCCTGGTACCTTCTGATTTCTGTCTCTTCTCCAAAGTCAAAGTGACCATAGAAGGTACGTTTAGAATCAGTTCAGGACACGGAGGCAGCTATGGCAAGGTGGCTGATGACGTACAAGAGGAATTCTAGAACTGTATCAGAAAGCTGGAAGAATGGTCAAGTAAGAGGGGTGAAAGCAAGGACAAGTATTTTTAAAAATATTTATTGAGTATATTGGTACTTTTAGGAATACATTATGAGCACATTCTTCAGTGGGAATTTGTATGTGTGTATGATATATCTTGGTTCTTACTTTTTTTCCATTACCCTAAAGCACAAATAGTTTGAAGAGGATTAATGACAGAGTGTTTTGTTGGAGTAAATTTTTTCAAGTCACTGTAATTTTTTTTATCACTCCTCATATGCATATGAAAGTAACCCAGAGAATCTGACAGATTAGAGTTGGAACCCACTGAGCTTAAAGCAAGGAAAGAAAAAGTCACAAGTAAGAGAAATTGCCAGCATTCTTGAGGTGACAGTCAGTCGTATTAAGGGAACCCTAAGTAAAAGTATTGCTCTTGGCCTATGTGGCTTACTAGCATGTAACCTCTGCAGCTTACTGAGGAGCTGGTGATGTTGGTCTGACTTGTGAACACATGTATAGACACACCTATCTTTGCAGGTTATACACACACACACACACACACACACACACACACACACACAGAAGTATGTGCACAGGAAAGACTGTTCTGAGTGCTTTGCCAGCTTTAGCATTTTATTTACTACTCAAAAGAATTGTCAGACTGATTTCTACTAAGAATAATGGTCTTTTAGGTGCTGAGGTAACTTGAGTGTTGGAGGAATAACCCAGAACCAGTCACTCAACTAGAATTGCAGATCTGTCTCTTTTTTGAGACAGGGTCTCGTTTTGTAGGTCAGGCTGGCCCTGAGTTCACTATGTAGCCCAGGCTAGCCTCGAATTCACAGCAATCCTCCTGCCTCTGCCTCCTGAGTTACTAATCCTCCTGGATTACAGACGTGAGCCACCATGCCCAGCATTGTTGTATGTGGTTCTGATTGCTGGCGGGTATGAGTTACCACACCCGGCATTGTTGTATTTGGTTACTGGAGATCCAACTAGGGACCTTGTGCTTGCAAGGCAGCACTGGAACCACTGAGCTAAATCCCTTGCCCAGATCTGTCTCTTAATAGGTGTGTGACTTGGGACGAGTCAGTTAGTCTCTCTGATCTTATTTCCCCATCTATAAAATGCAGTTAATAGAGTCCTGAAGTAAGTGTAAGGACTGAATAAGATAATATAGCAGAAAAAAGTATCAGAGGCTCCCCTTTAAGACTTGCAAGGACACATTAAAAACATGAAGTCTTTTTTTTAAAAATATAGTTTTATTGTATTTTATTTCTGATTTGGCCAAAGTGTGTTTTAACATAGAGTTCCTGAAAAGGTTTGTGCAGCAGTCATTCCTTATTCATGTAAATTCTGGCCATTCAGTCTTCCCTGAAGGCTCTACCAGGTTCCGAGTCCACTGCCAGACATTCCCTGAGCTGCCTGGAGACAGGGAGGGAGAGACGGGACTGTCCCCAAGGGATGCTGAGATAACCACAGTAGGCGGCCAGGAGGTGCGGAGGAAGCTTGTTTTTAAAGTGGCTTTGAAAAATAGGCTAAATATAAAATGATGACACCACACCTGACATTTACAGTGAGCCTTGCCATCAGTTCCTTTTTTATTCATTCAGTCCCCAAATATTTACTGAACGAACTGTGTGCCAGCTGTGTCCTTACAGTATCAAAAAGAATGAAGTCCTGCTTCGCGGAGGTTCAGTTTTCATGGTAGAGATGCAGAAGGGGCGGATGTTTCCTTAACACTCAGTGTCCTTTGAAAAAAGAGGAGTAAGTGATGCAGCTTCGGGAGTGAGAGGAAGAAACTGGAACTCTGAGAAGACGCATACTTGGCCGTGGGGCTTGTAGCTAGTAAATGCTGAAGAGAGATGGTGTCTATATGTCCTGTTCTTCTGTGCGTCATAAACTTCACACAGTGAGACTTCCAGTTTATGTCACATGGCTCAGGAAGGATTCAGATTTCTCATCTCTGTATGAAATTTCTGATCATTAACAATTTACGTAAACTAAATAAAGTATTTCCCACAGCTCATAGAATTGCTTGGAATCACCTCCACGGCATGCGGGCTCAAGCAGGTTCCTGGGATGCCCTGGGCCACACTTCTGTTAGAGGATTCTCCGTGTGTTGCTCTTTCTGCCTGTCCACGCCGCCCCAGGTGGCCCTCGGCCAGCGGAGGCTCCACTTACTCAGTGGGGTGCTAAGTGGAGTAAAGAAAAGAAAGCGGGTTTTCTTAAGGGTGCCTGGGTGAGCTTGTGGTTTAGTGGAAAGGTGACTGCTGGCGAAAACCATTAAAGAACCACAGAAAGGGGTTGAGCTTTGGGCAGGTTCTGGTGAGGTTTGGGTTGGGGACAGGTAATGGGCAGAATGTGCTTGGGGGTTTGGTGAAGAACTGAGTGGGTAGTTATCTGTATTGTGGGAGGAGTTGGGGAAAGATGGGGTTCCTTGACAACAAGAAGGATGCATGAGGTATAGGCCAACTCACAGAGGATGTGCAGTAGGGGACAGGTGGGCCTGCGTGTTTTCCTTGGAATGAGAGAGAAGCATACAATGCACATTTCCCAAATGTGTCCTTGTACCTCACCACTGCACTGTGTGTAACACCTTCTTTTGTTTTGTCTTCCAGTATTGTCCATCTACAATGTATCAACCAGGTCAGATAACGAATCATTCAATTCTCAATGTTTATAATGGCGTCGCCAAACAGAAGGTGTATAGCTTCTTGTTGGATAAGTACAAGGTAAAGACCATCATATTTTATTGATGCTTCCAATGTAACCTCCCTTGAACCTGGGGCTAGTGGGGCAAGTTAGGTATTTTTGCCCTTGTGAGATTTTGAATGCAATCTATGACTACTTACCTGTATGTAAACATTGTACAGACATTTAATAATAATAAACATGTGTAAGTGCATATGAAACTGTGTATATTGCATCACTGTTTGTAAGCAATATGGTGCTAAGATAACCCGTTAGAACATTAACATTGACGTGTTGCTTTTTGATTTTTAAAATGTAATTATAAATGATAGAATTAAAGTTTTTTTTTTTTTTTGGTTGAGACAAGGTCTCACTTTGTAGTTCAGGCTGGCCTTGAGCTCAGCCTCAAACTCACATCACAGAAATCCTCCTGCCTCTGCCTCCCGAGTGCTGGGATCACAGGCGTGAGCCACCACACCCGGCACTGTGGTATGTGGTACTGATGGCTGCTGGGGTGAGTCTCCATGCCCAGTATAGATATGTGGTAACCAGGGATCGAACCCGGGTCTTTGCGCTTGCAAGACAGGCGCCAGAACCACTGAGCTAAATTGCGGGCCCCAAGTTTTTCTTTTTTTTAAGAAAAAGTTTTCCTTTAGAAAAGGGTGCCTCGTTCTTTGGAAGGTCCATGGTGTCAGTGCTGTATTCTTTTGTTTTTATTAGCTGGGAATAGCCGGTCCAGAATATTACAAAGATACTGACCTGTTTTTGGGAGCTACTATCAATGTGTGGGGAAGGAAAGTGATCCTCTGTGACTGTGATGAATTTACAAAGACTTACTATAAATCCAAGTATGGAATTGGTAAGTTACGCATATACCAAGTAGAAAATATTTTAAAATTTTGTTTCCTGGTTAAGATTTTATTCTGGTCAAAAAACTTAAAAAAAACAATTTATTGGTCGTGGTGGCCACACCTGTAATCCTAGCACTCAGGAGGCAGAGGCAGAAGGATTGTTGAGTTCAAGGCTGAGTTCAGGACCAGCCTGAACTACAGAGCAAGACCTTGTATCAAAAAAGTAAAGAAAGGGCCGGGGATATAGCTTAGTGGTTCTGGCGCCTGTCATGCAAGCGCAAGGGCCTGGGTTCAATCCCTGGTAACCACATAACAATACTGGGTGTAGAGACTCATGCCCAGCAACAATCAGAACCACATACCACAGTGCTGGGTGTGGTGTCTCACGCCTGTAATCCCAGCACTCGGGAGGCAGAGGCAGGAGGATTGCTGTGATGTGAGTTGGAGGCTGAGCTCAGGGCCAGCCTGAACCACAAAGGGAGACCCTGTCTCAAAAAACCTTAAAAAAAAAACAGTATAAAAAGTTAAAAAAAAAATAGATTTTACTCTGAAATTTCACATTTCACTCATAGTTACTATCATTTGTTGGCCAGGTTCTTTCTTTGAGTCATTTGTTATTTTATCTGTTCCTAAGAACAATTTTCTGTGGGTAGGCTCCTGTTCAAGAAACGAAGCACTCAAGACATAGGACTCCTTTGTCTAAGGTCGAGCAGCGGGCCGAGAGTAAGCCAGGATTTGGTCTTGTCTGTTTCAGTTTTCCCTTATCCCTCACTATCATATAAGGTAATCAAATATTTTGGTTAGGCAATTGAAATTAAAATCCAAATCTTCAGTTGTTCTTGGTACTTGAGTTCTCTAGAGACTTTTCTTTGTGCCCCCTTTCCTGGGAATGCTCAGTCAGGTTTTCAACTTCTCTCTTCACAGATATCAATGCCATTGTAGCCCAGTTAGTTCCGTTGAGTGAATACCAGTCACCACTGTGCATTTAGGCAATACGATACAGAGTATATAAAAGATTTCTAGGCTGGAAGGGGAGTTGGGACCCTAGGCAGAGAATGTGATAAGAAACATGAAATCCAAACCTTTACTTCTTAAATTTTCATTTCCTGTCTCCTGAGAATCTTCCAGTCAAGCTCTACCCCCTTCCTAGGCCTTCTACCTATGCTCTGGGTCCCTGCAGCTGCTAGGAGCTGACGAACATTGCTGTCCTCCATGGTTAGGGTTTGCTGCCGAGGTGTGGGTACTTAGTTCTGTACAGCCATCTTTTAACACCTCAGAGACATTGCTTTCAGCTGTTGTTGCGAAAGTCAGAGGTATAGCACTGATGTGGAATAGCAGAGTGTTTACATAAATCTTACATTCATCGCCCTGGATACTTCCCTTTTTGTCTAATTTTTTTTCAAATCTTTATTGGTACATTATATATACACATCATGGTCACTTTCAGCATTGAGAATATGTACCAGTATAATTCCCAAAATATCCGGATTGTAAGCACTGGTCTCTGTGCCTGGCTACTTTAGATCACTTATGATACCTAATAGAATATAGGTGCTGTGTGTTATGCCCTATTGTTTAGGGAACAGTGACAAAAGAAGACTGTTATGTTCAACAGAGAGCTTTTTTTTTTTTTTTTTTTAAACTAAGGTTTTTCTAGACAGGGTCTCGCGTAGTGGTTCAGGCTGGCCCTGAGCTCAGCCTCAAACTCACATCACAGCAATCCTCCTGCCTCTGCCTCCCGAGTGCTGGGATTACAGGCGGGAGCCACCACAGCCGGCACTGTGGTATGTGGTACTGATTGCTGCTGGGGTGAGTCCCCATGCCCAGGATTGTTATGTGGTTACCAGGGACCGAACCCAGGCCCTTGTGCTTGC
>PVIR01044165.1:0-11206 GCA_004026965.1 Petromus typicus
ACCTCTTCCTGCTCTGACTGGCCGGACAGTCCCAGGAGGAGGAATTCCGTGACCTCAGTGTGGTTGTGTACATCCATGTCTGTGAGGAAGATGATATGCCAACATTTGAGCAAAATAGCATGTAATTTGGAAAATTTTATTCATTGATTGAAAAATTAACTAAACGTGAATTATCTTCTGTAATTTTAAAATAAGTACTTGGATAGTTTCAATATAATATAATTACTAATGGTTGGACTTTTATTGACTCCATCCCTATTTTCTAAGTAACATACACAGGCACTTTTAAACATAATATTTAACTTAGTTTAGTAAAAAAGGGCATTAGATTCCAGTTTATAGACATTTAGGTTTGGTACAAGTGGATGATTTCCACAAATTCAGAAAGCCACTAGAAGTCAGAATTCAAGGTGGGACTGTATTTTGATTAGCCACCATTTCTTAAAACCGTAGGCAACTGACAAACTGTGTAAGTCTGCAGACTCTGTCTGTGACTCTTATTTTCTTAGTTTGGAGATTGTACGGACTTTCACAGCCCTGCTGGGGTCCGTTGAAGTCTTTCAGAGGCCCTCACATCCCCAACCACAGCTCGCAGCTGTTGGGTCTCCTGACATCTGCTCCTCGTTTGCAGACTAATTGTTCTTGCTTCTCTTCTGCTGGCCAGAATAGGATGGCAGGTAGCTTATCACATTTGCTTTCTTTCTCCAGTGGAGGAGATTTTCTGATAAAGAGCAAAGGCCCCACGACTAAGAAATCATCAGCAGGAGATAAATAAAATATGAACACTCCGCCTTGGGAAGAACTCATGGTGCCGGAAGTGGAAACAGATGCGTTTCTAGAGAGCCATGCGCTGCAGAAAAAGCCAAGGAGAGATGCAGCACAGGCCCGATGAAGTGTCCTCACAGCCGCGTAGGGAGGACTTTCGAGCACACTGTGCATAGGCTGTGCGTTTTATGGGGACAGCTGCGTTGAGTACCGCTGTGAGAATTAAACTAATGCAACTAAGGGGACCTGATGAGATTTGAAATTATTTGTGATTGAATTTAGCTCCCAGAACCAGCATACGCAGGACGGTACCAAAATAAAAGCTACAGAGTCTGCCGATTGAGCCTAGTGAACTTGCACTGTCGATGTGGAGGGTGAGACAGAGGTGGTGACGTGTGTTCCCAAGAGGAGACACCGCCTTGGCTATTAGTCCTAGTACTCTCATCTTCAGGACAGACCGTTTGAGACAGCAGATGCAGAGGGAAAGTCAGGTAATAGATGGGATTTGTCTCATTGTGATACAACTACTGAGGCCAATGTTGAGAACACAAAGCTGAGATCATCTTGCCAGTACATCATGGGAGATCATGCACTGAGCTCTTACTGCTTTCAGCAAATATGCATCAGACGTGCTTCAAACATAATTCCCTCTCCTCTGCTGTTTCCCTTTAGAAAGTGACAGTACCAGTCAGTCTGCCTGACCTACATGTTGATGACTGTTTTCCTGTGCTAGTCTCTTGTGAGTCATTCTACAGTGTGACAATTGAGACACCTGCCACTTCTGAATCACTGAGTATTTGTCTCTAAATAGTAAAATTAAAAATGCCTAGTCTCTGGGTACTCTTTCAAGTCGCTTCCCCACCATGGAGCTCAGACTGGCTCCTGAGCCACCTTTATTATGCAGTCACCGACTAGTGCAGATAAACATAGGGTATCAGCTGGCACCTAGCTGGACATTAGGGATAGAGGGGAGTCCTGCACATGTGGCAGAAGAGTCTCCCTTTCGGAGTGAGGGGAAGTAGAGCTCCTGACCCTGCGCTTCCAGCTAAGCTTATTAGAAGCCTGCACGCGGCGGTCCTAGCACTAGTTACTCTAGTTGTCTCCTGGCTTATCCACTGATAAACTTTCTGTCTCTCTCTTCAAAATGTACTTTGTTCTGCAGGAAACAGCACATCCTGAATAGAGAAAGGCTTGTACAAGTCAAACGAGAGATGTTTGCTCTTGACCCTGCCTAGATACGGAGGGACTCAGGAGCTGTTTGTCCGGATGTCAGTGTGCGTGCTGTGTCCTGTGAATCAGGCAGTGTTGGAAGCAGCTCAGCTTTCACCTCCTTCCCCAGCCCTCTTACCTGCTTCTCTCTGCACGCTCAGGGCTTTCAGAGTCCGGGTTTCTGCTGGGTCCGTGCTGGAGCCTGGATGATGGAGATTCTCAGCTGCTGCTGAGTCAGTGAGACTCTGTGGTGAGGCATATGTGCTTGCGAACGAAAAAACAGACCTCTGTCCTGGAGCCTGGGATTTCCAGGAGGGTTGTTTGCAAGCTGAAGAGCCCCTGGGGTCGATTCCCAGAGGTCCTCACTGGGGACCCTTGCTAAGGTTGTGCTCTGTCTGGGTAGAGAGGATAGCTTCTATGTAAACTCTTATTCCACAGTCTTGGAATTCAACTCCCTTTGAGCATTCTGTTCTCCTTTGAGAAATCAAGAAAAAGACAACGATGCTTAGGTCTTAGTGGGAAGCATTGTGTAGAGCCAGGATCTGGCTCAGTGGCATTGTCTATCCTTGTAAGTGTCAAGGTCATAACTTTGATCTCCAAAACCCCCCCAAAAAGGGCAAAAAACGTTTTATTATTTGGTTAACTGTATGAAAATTAATAAGCACAAAACAAAAAGTAAAATGTTAAAAATATATAGAATTTTAATAAACCTATAGTTTCTGAAAAACTTTTTTATACACTTTGCAGCATTTAGCTACTCTAGTAGTCCAAAATAAATGATAATCAAATATTTTAATTTCTAACATATATGTGGTTTTTTAATAAAATAGACTATTACTCTGCCTTAAAGAATGATAAATTTGAGTCCTTTTACTCAAAAGGACATACCTTGAGGACATACTCATAAGTGCAATAAATAGGACACAGAGGCATAAATACTTTTCTCTAGTGTGAGAAATTGAAGAGGTACATGAATTCTAAAATGTATGACATATTGGGAAATAGTAAATATTCAGAGGGTGTTGGGGTAAGTAAAGAAGGGAAAGAAAAACTGGATGGTAAAGGAAGCAAAGCTTATGCACATGGGTGGGGAGTGGTAGGGGGCAGGGGAATGGGATAAAATGAGAAATTATGTCATATACTGGTGCAGATTCCCAATGTCGAGTATGATCATGATATGTATATAAAATGTACCAATAAAATCAATTCATAAATTTTTAATTTCTAGATAAAAATACAACCTAAAAATTTCAAGTAAATAATTATGCATACAAATACATGCCTCTACTCGGAGTTGTACAATTTTATAAATTATATATATGTTAATCCCAATGTATGTTCACTAATATTGAACATTTCATTGGTTCTTATGAAGCCTTATGAAATTTGTTGAAATAGATGTTTTTACACCACATTTTCTAGTCATAAAATAATTAAGTTAGAACCCAACAATAATATAGAAATAAAAATATAGTTTTGTTAGATTATGTGTTTAAATATCCTTTTATACTGTAAAAATCCATCTTAGAGTATAGTTCCATGAATTTTGACAAATGTATTCAGTATTGTAACCACCATCACAAACAAGATATTAAAGAGTTCAATTATCTGCAAGTAATTTCTCTATGCCCCTTGCAGATAACTGTTTCCCAAACTCCAGGCTCTAGCAAGCCATGATATTTATACACCAATAGTGTGCTCATTTTCATTGATGAATAATATCTAAAAAATTTGAGGCACTCACATTTGTTACTTCGTCAATGAGCCAAAGGACTTGAAGCTGTTGCCAGATCAGTGTGATTATACACAGGGTTTTGTGGATGTAACTTGCTATTTTACTTTGATACAAATGTAAGAGCAGGGTTGTGGGTCCCCTACACAGAAGGGGGTACATTTCATCGATTGAATGTTTATTTGTCCAACTAAATTCCTAAGTTGAAGCCATAAACCTGTGTGGCTATATGTAGAGGCAGAGACCTTATAAAAATAATTAAGTTTAAAGGAAGCTGTAAGTGCAGAGACCAGAGCTTTCCTTCTCCCACCTCTCGTCCCCTCCTTCTCTCACTGTCCGTCGGCGCAGGCATGGACAGCAGGTCATGTGGCAAAGAGCTCTCAGCACAAACAGAATTGATCAGAACCTTGACCTTGAGCTTCTAGCCTCCTTAACTGTGACAAAATAAATGTCCGTTGTTTAACTGTACACTCCATGGTGTTACGCTGTGACACCCCACTTGACTAACAGGATACGTGTGTTTTAACTTCATAAGCAAATAGGATAATGTTTCCAAAATAGGAAAATGTTGCGTTTTTCCAAGAAGAGTTTCTATTTTTCAAAATAATATGTCTCAAAAAGTTCTTGAAAAGCTACCATATTGGTATGGAACTGGTCTGATTTATATATGGTGTCCTCCAAGAGCCTCGTGCTCTGAGAAGCAGATGTATGGGAGGCAGTTGGATCAGGGGAAGCCGTGGCGCCTAGTTAGAGGTGGTCGCTGGAGCTCACCAGAGGTGTAGGCGCCCCCTCCCCGCCTCCCCCTCTCTGCTTCCCGCCTCCCCCGTCTCGAGCAGATTTCCTCTGCTGTGCCCTCTGCCGTGCCGTTTCATCTTTGGAGCCTTGGAATCATGGACAGAATAACCCACTTTCTTTTCCTTAAGTTGTAGGTGGGCGCTTTGTCCTGGCTGCGAGGAGAGAGACTGAGACAGCGGTGTTATTTCTTCCTGGTTTTAATATTTCTGAAGATTAAACCAAGTTGAGCACATTTTCATGGCTTACCTTCCATCGCGTGTCTTCCACGTTTCACTGTCCTGGAAAGTGGGATTATTTTCTTATCTGCAAATGGTGGAATTTCTTTCTGTGTTCTGCTTACTAATAGTTGGTCAGATATAAATAATTTATCATTTGTAAATAATTTCTCATTTGTTACTTGCCTTTTCATTTTCTTAACTATCTTTGAAGAGAAAATATTTAATTTTATTGAATTCTAATTAATGAAGTATTTGTGGATCAAGCTTTCATTGCTGTATGTACAAAATCTTTGCTTCTCTCAGGATCACAAAATGCATTCCTATATGTTTTCATGGAAATGTTTAATTTTCTGTTCTCCATTCGTGTCTTGGATCCTTTCCAGTTAGCTTTGTGCTGTGGTGAATATGAGTGATGAAATGTACGATCTTCCTCCTCCCAGCTTTGGAAGGGGGGGCATTTAGTCATTCACCGTTAACGATTATGTTTGCTCCAGGTTTTCTGTAACTGTCCATCATAATTTGAGGCCCTTTCTTCTGTTTTGAAATTTGCTGAGAATTTTTATAGTAACTAATTTTTAGTTTTGTTAAAGCTTTTTGCGTCAACTAGTGTCTGTCATACCCTTTCTTGTAATGTATTTGTCAGGTTTTGGTGTCAGGATTCTCCTGGCCTCGTAAATGAATGGGAGTCTTCTAACAGTCCTCTGTATTCGCAGTTTCTTTAACATCACTATTATTTTATTCAGTGATTTGTAGAATTCATAAGTCAAATCATTTGGGACTCGAGTTTTGTTTCCGATTTCTGATGAGAAACGGATTATTTTTCTGAAACTTGTCTTACTCATGTAAAATGCCAAATTTATCGTAATGTATCTTCATTTCCTTTTTACTCTTTCCAAGTTCTATGGTTATAATATCTCTGTGATTGCTTATATAATTCTATTTCTCTCTCTGTTCTTATTACTCCGGGCTAAAACTTAATCATCTGCAGCAGAACTTACTTTTGCCCCTATTTTCTCTATTGTTTTCTGATATATCTTATCAGAATATTCTTATTCCTTTCAATATTCTTTGGATATGTCTTGTTTTCTTGCTTTCTTCTATCTTTTACAGTTGGGGAATCAAAAATTGGCTTAAAACTTTCTGCTTTTTTTTATGAATGTAATTATTTCAAATAACAAATTTC
Source organism: Petromus typicus (assembly GCA_004026965.1). Lineage (NCBI taxonomy): Eukaryota > Metazoa > Chordata > Mammalia > Rodentia > Petromuridae > Petromus > Petromus typicus. The sequence goes on from PVIR01044165.1 coordinate 5,903, forward strand.
CTTTTAAAAATGCCACAGATGTGAAATAGTTTATTTCATGTTCATTCAGTTTAAAGTATTTACCAATATCCATTGTGATTTTGTATTTGATTCAGTCCATTTGCACTTGATGATTCCTGATCAAGAAGAAATGACTTCTGTTTGTTTTCTGCGTGTCTCATAAACGTTTTGTTCCCCTCAGTGCTTTCATTATTCTCATTGTTTTCATTATTCAGTGCTTTCATTATTTCATTATTCCCATTTTTTGTATTTAGTTGTTTTTTGTAGCATACTATTTTGATTTACTAATTTTCTCTTTTTAAAATATATTTTTATCTTTTAAATAATTATCTTGAATGTTATAATAAAACAAATTAGTTTGAATAGGCCCAATTTAAGTTTCAAATACACTCCCTTTAGTATATCAATTACTTATTTTTATGCTATTATAGAACAAATTTTATACATTTTGTGTCTATCAATATACATTTATAAGTACTTTCTTGAACATTTGCTTTTACAGTCATATAGATAAAGTGAGTGGACTACCAAGAATTTTAATCTATTTCCCTGTGTAGTTATGTCACCAAGATTCTTTATTTCTGCTTACAGCATAGCTTCTGTCTAGCATTCTTCATTACAGCCTGAATCACTCCCGTCAGGGTTTTTTGTAGGAGATCTCAACTTGTACAATTCCTCACTATTTAGAAATGTCTTAATTTTCCATTTGTTCTTGAAGGGTAGCTTTTCCAGGTACAAAATTTTTGGTTAATTTTTTTTAAAATTCAAATCTTTCTTGGTACATTATATATACCCATGATCATCGCATTCAACTTCGAGAATTTGTACCAGTATATGACACACTTAATTCTCATTTTTTGCCATTCCCTTACCCACCCTGCAACCCCCAGCCCCTATATACATCAGCTTTGTTTCCTTCTTTTATTACTATCACATTCTTTTCCCCCTCCTCCTGCTCCCCCGCCTCCTCCCCGCCTTCCCTCCTCATCCCCCATTTTTTTTTTTTTTAATGACAGAGTCTCACTTTTTGTTCAGTCTGGCCCTGAGCTCAGCCTTGTCCTCCTGCCTCTGCCTCCCGAGTGCTGGGATGACAGGCGTGAGCCACCACGCCTGGCACTGTGGTGTGTGGTGCTGATTGCTGCTGGGCGTGAGTCACTACACCTGGCATGGTGGTATGTGGTTACCAAGGCTCGAACCCGGGTCCTAGCACTTGCAAGGCAGGCGCCGGAACCACTGAGCTAGTCCCCGGCCCTCGTCTTCTTCTCTGAGCATATTTCTTCACACTGTGTTCTGGTCCCATCGTTTCTGATGAAACATCAGCTATTAATGTTATTAGAATCCGCGTGTGCAGAATTTCTGCTTTGTGTCTTTTTCATATCCAAACTAGATTATATCGTGAGAATTTCTTTGAATTTACATTGTTTGGATTAACTGAGCATCTAAGATTCATATCTCTCATGATTTGACATGTTTTTCATACTTTCTTCAGATATTCCTTCTGTTCTCTGCTTTGTCTGAAATTCATGTGATGCATACATTTACTGTTTGATAGTGGTCCACCGACTATTTTCTTCTTTCTGTCTGCTCCTCATACTGGGTAATTACAACTGTCATGTCGCAAGTTTGATGATCTTTTTTCCGCTATCTGCTCACATCTGCCACTGAACTTCTCTAGAAATAACAAATTTTAATTTGTTATTCTGCTTCTCAACTCTATGTTGTGTTTGAAATTTTTCAGTGATTTGTATTTATTTAGTGATCTTCTCATTTTGTTCACACGTTATCTTTTATGATTTTTTTAGTTCTTTCTCCAAGGTTTTCTTTAACTCATGAGTATATTTAAACAAGTGACTTAACATCTTTAACTAGTAATTCAAATATCTGAAATTCCTCAGGAATGGTTTCTTCTAATATTTTTTCTGTGAGTTTATATATTTTCCTTTTTGTGTATAATTTGGATTTTTTTTTGTTAAGAACTGTCATCTGAGTGTTATATTTTGTTAACTCTAGAAACCTGATTGTTCTTATTTTCACACAAAATATGTATTTTTCACACAAAATACATTTCTGCTTGCTTTGGGATGGAGCTGTCCATTTTGATTTTTCCAGACTTTTTGGCAAGGAGACTGCTTCTTGTTATGTGTGGTCATTGAAACTTCTGTTCCATTATCTCCTCTATTAGCCAATGTTATAATCAAGATTTTCTTTAGCTTCAAAAAGTGATATAAGAGGAAAGGGGGAAAGACTGCAGTTCTTCTGATCTCTTGATAAAGGCCACTGGAAGAACCCCTGTGGCCAAAAGGCAAAAAGTAAACATCTGTTTCAGGTCTTCAGGAAGTCACTAGACCATCTGAAACACTGCAACTCAAAACTAGTAGGACAATATCCTGATGGCCTTCTATGGCACCAGCCAGCCACCGTAGGAATGTGGGCCACTGCAGCCACAGGCACAGGGCATTGCACAACGAGGAAAGAAGGGTTTATACGTACTACCTTCTAACTAAAGATCTGTAGTCTTTCCCTTCATCAGCTACTTGCTGATTGTTATAATTGTCTGGGCAAGATCCACGGCTCTGAGTGGTTCGGGAGGGTCACTTTTCACTTCATTGGTTGGTTGAGACAAAAGAGGAGTACCTGGGACTGCTGCCTCCCCAGTTTCCTTCGGGTCTGGGTGTCTGACAGCTGAACGTTTGGCTGTTCACTAGTTTGATTACCAGAATTTTATATTATATATTTAACTCTGAATTTAAAAATTTGTTTCTATGAAATATTAGTACCAACCTTTATGGCTTCAGATTGAAAATTGTGTTGGTGCTTTTATTGGTAATAGATTTTACAGAAACCAAGTTGCATATTTAATTTAGTCTGGTGGCTCCTGAAAAAATGATCTTTTAGAGAGTATTGAGAAAACTGATGCCTGTTTAAATAAAGAATCTATTCTCTAGTTCTATGTATATATTATTTTGCATATGTTATATATGTTACATATATCACGTTTCCTACAGATATTTCACATTTATTGCTAAACTCATTTGCATGTATTTATTTATTGTGTTCTTATTATGAATAGGATTTCCTTTATCATTCTATCATGTAACTGGTTATTCTTCATATACATAAATTCAATTGATTAACTTTATGTTCTGTTAACTTACTGAATTCTTTCACTTGTTTGATTTAGTTTTACCATAATTTTACAAAGATTTTCCAAATGTATCATCATATCATACAGATATATTTTCAGGTTCCTTATTTTCTAGTTCTATTTGTCTTATATAATCGCTATATTACTAAGTAGTAATTAAAATAGTGGGCGGGGCCGGGGATTTAGCTCACGGTTCCGGAGCCTGTCTCTGAAGCGCAAGGGCCTGGGTTCGATCCCCTGGAAACCACATACAATACTGAGAGCATGGAGACCCACACCCAGCAGCAACCAGCACCACACACCACAGTGCCGGGCGTGGTGGCTCATGCCTGTCATCCTAGCACAGGGCCAGCCTGAACTACAAAGCGAGACCCTGTCTCCAAAAAAAAAAAAAAAGATAATGCGCATCCTTAACTTTTGCTGAGATTAGTGGAAAAGCTTTAGTGTTTCCTTAGTAAGTGAAATTCTGGATTTGAATTATGTGTACCCTAAAATGTTAAGCAAGTTACTTGTCACGAGAATAATTTGAGTTGGGACTTCAGATAGTAGTAAGATTGGTAGAAAAGATCGTGTTTTTCTCTTCGTTTCCCCTCTCCTCCTGCCCATTTCCCCCTTTCGTCACTCCCTCCCTTCTTCCCCTTCCCTCTTCTTCCTCTCCTTTCCTCCACCTCCTCCTAATCTTCCTTCTTGTTCCTTACTCTCCTTTCTTTCTTTCATTTTTCAGAATGAAAAAAATGAAGGACCAGTCTAATGCAGAATGTAGAAGAAGTATATATCAAGCTATGCCATAAATATCTTGAAATCCTAACAAAATATGTGAGCCATTTGCAAGACTAATGTGGAATATGATTAGGACTTTAAAATTTTTCATTTATTTTTCTTAATGAGCTTTAGCATCGTTTGGGATCTAGTTTCAAAAATGTATCTTTGGAAAGTTGGTATCAACTATGTCAAACTTATACATGAATTGTACAAGTTTATGTCTTTATATATCATGGATTTAATCCAAGAAAAGAAAGTCACATTTTGTTTATACTGTGATTACTGATTTTAGGGTATAGGCAGTACAGTCTAGATTTTCATTTAATGGAGTGTACAAAATGAAGATGTTTAGAAACTGAGGTATAGTTTACACACAAGCTTGCGCTCTCTGCTGCACGTGGTGGTGTCCTGTGGTAATCAGGCCTGCGGCAGCTGCTCTGTCCATGCCTCCCTCAGCCCCTTCCCCGTCAACCCCTCCCTCTGCGCAGCTCCTGGCAGGTTTCCAACATTATTTCCATTAATTTTACCAGGGATGTGAGGAATAAACCTTTACTTCAATACTCACTGACCTAGAGTTGAACTCTCTTTCCCTAAGCTCAGAGCGGCTCTTTCCGGATGGTGAAGAGCTCTGGGTTAAACTGACAGTTTGGAACACGGAGAGGTGCATTCTGGGAGCTCCAGTGCATGAGACGTGGCTGGTCAGGACAGAGGTCATTCGTTAACTGACTTTAGAAGGCAAATATCCAAACGGCAAAGCAGATGCCTGGATGGTGTTCTCTAATCTGTAAGGATTTCAGATTGTCTGAATGACTCAAGATTAGTTGCCTCTGCCTATGGGGTTTTCCTTGGTAAATCCAGGACTGGCAGAGTGGCTGACACACAGCGAACTCAGAACACATATGTTTGTTGAGTAACTACCAACTTGCTGTAAATAGGAACCAAGAACACCCTCCTTCAGAGCCATTCACGTACCTCCCTGAGAAGCTCTCCGTGGGACCCGGAGTGCGGCTTTGGGAGCGCATTCTCCTTTCCGTCTTCATAGCTTACCCGTGAGCAGTTTCTCAGAGCATCCGCATGAAAGACCAGATGGTCCTCCACAGCAGGAGGTGCTCCCACCTGAGCCTTCTCCAGAAACACGCTCGCACACCCTTCCTCCCAGCGGTGCCTGGAGCTGCACAAAACACGTTTGTCTCTCTACACACCCCGCGATTCCTCGTCAACGGTCCTTGCTTTTCCTGGCTCAGGCAGCTCTTAGGTATTTATGGCGACACACGATGAAGACCGCTCCATCCCTGATCAGTCATGATAAATGAACTGGGCAGCTACCCTCTGTGCAACTCAGGTTCTCCATCCTGTAAAATGGGAATATATTTACAATCACCTAATGAGGTTGCATG
>PVIR01044166.1:0-11360 GCA_004026965.1 Petromus typicus
TAGGTCTATTCCTATGTATTTTGTTCTTTTTGATGTTATTATAAATGGAATTCTTTTCTTAATTTCTGTTTTGCTTGCTCATTGGTAATATACAGAGCTGCAACTGGTTTCTGTATATTGTTTTTATTCTGAAATTTGGCTGATTTTATTTATTAGTTCAAATTGCTTTTGGGTGGTTGGGAGTACAGTTTAGTGATAGGATACACTTTCAATGCATGAGACCTCTGGTGTCCGTTCTTTAGAACTGCAAAAAATATATATGACAGATTGTGTGTGTAAAAAATTTAAGGTTTTTTTCATATAAGATCATACAATGTTTAAGCAAATAATTTTACTTCTTTCCAATTTACAGGAGGTTTTTTGAGATAGGTTTCATTATATAGTTCACGCTGGCCTTAAATTCACTATGGAGCCAAGGCTGGCCTTGAACTTGGGATGATCCTTCTGCCTCAGCTTCTTGAGTGCTGCGATTACAGGCATGTGTCATTATATTTGGCTAATGTGGATGATCAGAGCCACTAATTGGATACAAGTGGTAATAGCACGTCTCTGGTTTTAGAGGAAAACATTTCACTCTTTCGTAATTAAATGTGATGTTGGCTATCAGTTTTCATAAGTAGCCTTTATCATGTTGAGGTTGTTTCCTTCTATTACTAGTTTGACAGATCTTTTCAAAGGCATTTTCTACAGTAATGGGGAATGAATATGTTCTCCTTTCCTTTATTTTGTTAAGGTGGCATATTATGTTAATTGATTTTTGTATATTGAATCATCCTTGCATCCTGTGAGTAAATCCCACTTAATCAAGTTGTGTAATCTGTTTAATGTGCTGCATAATTTCATTCACTAGTATTTTGTTAAGGATTTTCATTTCAGCACTAATTTAGGACTGTGCACTATAGTTTTCTTGTGGCATCTTGTTTAGCATTAATATGAGGGCAATGGTGGCCTCATTCAATGAGCTTGCAGGTATTCCTTCCTCTTCAATTTTGTGTAAGAATTTCAAGGAGATTAGTGTTAAGTATTCTTTAACTGTTTAGTAGAAGGGTGAGGGTTGTAGCTCAGTGCTAGGCAGTGGGCTTGCCTGACATACACAAGGCCCTGAATGTGACTTCTGGTACTGAAAAGAAAAGTTGAGTAGCATCATCCATTGACATCTTCTGGGCATTTCTTTGGTGGGACAGTTTTGACTACTGACTCATTCTCCTTCCTTATTATTGATTTTTTTTAGAATTTCTATTTCTTCATGAAAACAAATCTTGGTAGATTTTGTCATTCTAGAAATTTATCCTTATCTTCCTAAGCTGTCCAAGTTTTTAAAATAAAATAATCCATAATGTTCTTTTAATAGTCCTTTTCACTGCTGTGATACCAGTTGTAATGTATATCCTATTTCATTTCTGCTTTTAGTTATTTGAGTCTTTTCTCTTTATCTAGTCAGTGATTTGTCAACTTTGTTAAACTTTTTAGAAACTTACTTTCATCATTATTCTATTTTCCATTTCACTTATCTCTGCTCTGATCTTTACTATTTCTTTCCTCTTCCATCTTTGGATTTAGATTTTCTTTTTTCTAGTCTCTTGAGGTATAAATGTTAAATTGTTAAGATTTTTTTAAATATAGTACATGCATCACAGCTATAAACTTCCTTATTAGCACTAATTTTGCTTTTCTCCCTAAGTTTTGATGTGCTATGTTCTTGATTCCATCTGTCTCAAAATCTTTTTTAATTCCTCTGTGACTTCTTTGTCCCATTGTTTGTTTTAGCATGGGCTCATTTTTACACATATTTATGTATATTAGTTTTTCTTATGCTGTTGAGATGAAAAAAGGCACTTTACAGCAGAGCACATAACTTAGTGGTAGAAATTGTCCCTAGCATGTGTCAAACCTTGGGTTCAGTCCTCAATATTGATTTTAAAAAAGAAGGGGAGAAATAGGGAGAGGGAGAGAGATAGTGAGAGGGAGAGAAGAGAGGAAAGCTGGGCATGGAGGCACATTCTTATAATCCTAGCGCTCTGGGAGGTTGAGGCAGTGGTATTATAAGTTTGAGCCCAGCCTAGGTAATATAGCAACTTAGTCAGACCCTGTGTCAAAATAAAAAAGGGCTGGGAAGCCCTTTACCAAAAAGAAGAGACAGAGAAAAATCCTTTGTGTGGTTTCAGTTTTCTTGGATTCTTAAGATTTCCTTTGTGGGCTAAATATGATCTGTCCTAGAGAATGTTCATGGACTCTTGAGAACATATTCTGTCCTTGAGTGGAGTGTCCTTGAGTGGAGTTTCAGTAGTTTCTTGACTACAAGGCAGGACAACATGGCAGAGGAACATGGAAGAGGTAAAGCTGCTCATGGAGTGGCAGCAGAGAAGCAGAGAGAAATATCAGAAGCAGAGCAAGGGAGGGATATAAAGCTAGTTAGGCCACGCTCTCTGTGATCCACCTCTTCCAGCCAGTTCCCACTTCCTTGTTACAAGTAATCTGTAAGCATCCATAGTCTAGTCATCTTCCAAAAGCCCTGCTCAAGAGTACGTGGGGGTCTTGGGAGAAATCTAAATATAAACTGCAATGCTATTTTCAATATTCTTTCTGTATATTTAGCATAAAACACTGATTATAATAAATTTTGGTATGATTTTTCTGGGTTTATTCTGAATGGAAGTTTTCTTGGCTTCTTGACTATGTATGTTTATTTCCTCAGATTTCGAAAGTTTTCAAATTAGCTCTCTTATAATCATCTGTCTTCCTCTTCTTGAATCTTATAATGAATGTATTGACCCATTCAGTAATGGCCCATAAAATTCTTATGCTTTTTTCACTTCACTCATTTTTTTTTCTTCTCTGACTCAATAATTCCAAATGAACTGCCTTCAGGTCACTAATTCTCTTTCTGGATGATCAAATCAGTTGTTGAACTTTTCAAATTAATTTTTTATTTTAGTTACTGTGTTTTTCAATTCCAGAATTTCCATTTGATTCTTTCTTATACTTTTTTGTCTCTGTAGTGATATTTCCATTTTGGTCATGTATCCTTCCCTAGTTTGTTTAATTGTCTGTGCTTTCTTTTAGTTCATTGTCTTTGTCACAGTTATTAAAATTTGTTGTCAGGCAAGTTATAGAGTTATGTTTCTTTGGAGTTACTTTTGTAAATTTTGTTATTCCCTTTTTTGGGTCATGCCTTTCCCCTTGTATCATCAATAAATTTGTGCTTGAATTTAGCCACTTGAAGAAATAAGCATGTCCTATGATCTTTGCATACTAGCTTTGTACAGAGCAAGGCTTTCACCAATCAACCAAGGTAGAAGTGCTAGAACTTTTAAAATCATTTCCATTCTCTCATTAACTTGATCTTTTTATGGGAGAAAGTAGACTATAGTTTCCCAGTCTACTATTGTCTTAGTCTGCTCAGACTCCAGTAACAAAATACAATAGACTGGGTTGTTTAAACAATAGGAATTTCTCACAATTCTGAGCGATAGAGATTTGAGATAAGTTATGAGCATAGTTTGTTCTGGGGGGGAGGGTCCTTCCTGGCTGGAAAATGGCCACTTTACTACTGTATACACATACATAGCAGAGGAAGAGTGATTTCTAACGTTATACTGTTCTTTAGTTTCCTTTTTCAAATTACATATTTTTATTAGTATATATTTATGATATATAATAAATACGTTTATTGTGGTGAATTAGTACATACATATAGGATACTGAACCTTTCTACTTCCTCTTGCCATCCTTTTTCTCCTATCTCTCCTCATGCCCAGGTCTCTTTCCCAACTCCACAAAGTCTATCTCCCTGTTTCCTATCATCTGTTTTTATCTTGCTCTTTATTTATACTTTGGATTTCTTATATAAGAAAAGCATGGAGTGCAATCATGATGTGTATATTTAATGTACCAATAAAGATAATTTTTAAAAAAATACAAAAAAAAAACTATGTGATTTAATTTCTTTGTCAGATTTATTTCACTTAGAATCATGTTCACAAAAATGCATTCATTTTCCTTAAAATGACTCAAATTTATTTTTCATGGCGGAATAGTACACCATTGTGTACATATACCACATTTTCTTTATCTGTTCACATGTTGATGGGTATATAAGTGGCTTCCAAGATTTAGCTATTGTGAGCTGTGCCGTTATAAATATAAGCATGTATGTACTAATGTAATTTGATGATTTTAACCTTTTGGAGCCAGAAAAGGTGTTACTGGGTCAGGTGAAACTTATGTTTTTAGTGTTTTGAGAAATCTCCATACTGATTTCTATACTGGTCTTACTAGTTTACATTCTCACCAGAGATGGAGCGAAGTTTATTTTCCCTTACAACATCACCAGCATTTGTTGTTTTTTTGAATTCTTCATGATAGTCCTTCTTTATGGAGTCAGATGGAATCTGAGGTTACTTTGATTTGCATTTCTCTAATGGCCAAAAATGCTGAATATTTTTTCATGTTTTTATTGGTCATTAGTACTTCTTATTTAAGAAGCGTTTATTCATTTCAATTGTCCAATTTATGTTCTAGGTATTAGTGTTCTGTCTAAAGAGTAATTGGCAACAACTTTTTTCTCCATTCTGTAGGCTGTCTCTTCACTCTGCTGGTTGTGTCATTTACTATGCAGAAACTTTTTAAGTTGATATAATCCAGTTTGTTGATGATTGCTGCTATTTCTTATGCAATTGGAGTTCTATTCAGAAAGTCCTTGCTTATGACTTTATCTTCAAGAGTTCTAACTTTTTTATTGCTCAGCAGATTTAGTATTTCTGTTTTATATCTTTGATCCAATCCATTTATATTTGACTTTAGTATACAGTGAGAGATAAATGGGTCTAGATTCATTCTTCTGCATGTAGATAGCCAGTTTTCCTAGCACCATTTGTTAAAGAGGCTACCTTTTCTCCAGCGTATGTTTTGGGCTGCTTTGTCAAACACCATATAGTCCCTTTATTAGCCAGCAATGTATTATTTAACCTCCTTGAATTTATGTCATTTCTGTCATTGTTAATTTCTAGTTTCATTCTGCTTTGATCCAATAGTCTGTATGGGATTATTTCAATTTTTGTATTTCTTTAAGGATGGCCTAAGATATGGTCAGTTTTGGAAAATGTTCTGTGGACTGCTGAGAGAAAATATGTATTCTTTTGTTTGATAAAACCTTTTATAGATATCTTGTAAATCTTTTTGTTCCACTGCATGGTTTAAATGCAATTTTCTTGATTGATTTGTTTTATCTAGTTGACCTATTTCTAAGAAGGGATTTTTGAAGGCTCCCACTATGATTGTGTTGGTGTCTGCCTTTTTTATGTCCAACACTTTTGTTTTGTACAGTTGAGTTGTACTAACTGTTGCCTCTTTCCATTGAATTTTTTCTTTTTCCAGTGTCTTAGTCATTTTCGGGTCACTGGTACACAACATCAACACCTTAAGGGAAAAGAGATTTATTTTGGCTCGTGTTTCAGAAGTTTTAATCCAGGTTGGTTAGGCGGAAACACACAAATGGCATGTGGAGGAAAACTACTTACTTCATGGTGGCTGAGAAGGAAAGAACCAGGGAAGGAGCTATACTCTTCCAGCGTACACTTCCAGCAACCTGTCTCACCTGATAAGGTCTGATTACCCAGCAGCAGATCAAATACAGTGAGCTTATGACCTAATCCTCTTCCAAAAACCCCATTTATGAGCACATGAAGCTCTCAGGTACATTTAGATTAAGCTGCAGCACTCAATCCCTGACTCTCAAGATTCATGGGTATCTTTATGCAGAATGCATTTAGTCCGTCTCTATTAGTCACCAAAGTATTAACAGTTGAAGCATTGCTGAAAAAGTTCAATGCCTTCTCTGACACTCAAGTTAAATGCTTATCTGTGAGCCGCAGTAAAAACACAAAAGACAGTTAAACACTTCCAACATATAATAGCACAGGATAAACATTTCTGTTATCAAAGGGGCAAACAGGGGAAATAGAAATTAATGGGACCAAAGTAATACCAAAACACAGCAGGGCAAACATTAAATCCTGTAGCTTTGTATCCAGCGTGAGACAAGTTGTAGAGAGAGGTGAACCCCAAATAGCTTTGGCATCTCTGCCCCTGTGACATTGCCTGTCACAGTCCCTCTGATTTTTCTCTTCAGCAAGTTCCATTCACTGTCTGTGGCCTTCCTCAGCAGACATTCCATGTTCCTGGTTTCTCCAACTTCCTGGAGTCTCTACTGTGTGTTTGGTTTTACTTTCACAGCTTCAGAGATGGCCTTTTGGGAGCACACTGCCTGGCCTCCCAGACCTTTTGAGATCTGGGTGGAAAACTCCTTGACCCCACAATTCTAGCATTCTGCATGCCCATAAAACTACCACCACTTGGCGTTCATCAAGGTGTGTGGCCAATTTAAGGATTAGATGAGCCCCCTTGGATCATGACTAAAGGGGCTTTCAATTGCATAGATGGTTGAATTCTGGGAAACTTCTAGTTCACCCTGAATGAGCTAGACTCCCTGTGCCTCTCTTTGCAAATGAAAGCTTTATAGCTTTGCACCCATGAGCATGCCAAGGGAAGGGTCTTGCTGATTCCTACGAAGCTGACAGCATCTTTACTAGTCTTCTGATGCAAAGTGCCTGACTCCTTTTTAGTGCTAATCTTTTAAGCAAGCAAGGTTTCCTCAACCAAAACTATAGGTCCCAACTTACTAGAGCTTCCTTTCTGGTTAAACATGAAACTTTTTAGGTGGCATTTTTGCTCCTGTTTCTCAGTGTAAATCTCTCTAAAAGTAGCATGCAGTTGCTATACTATATCCTGAACATTGGGCTGCCTTGAAATTTTCTCCAGCACATTAATTAGTTTGTCACCTTTAATGTCTGTTTCATACAAAGTTTCAGGATGTGGGAAAAATGTAAACAAATTTTGACATAACACATATGGCCTGGAGTCTAACTGCCAACGGAGTCTTTGTTCCCATCTGAAAATTCCTTAGCCTGATCTTTACCATTTGCATTTTTATCTCACCTATTCTTCTGAGCTCTGAAAAGAAAAACCCATCAAACTTACCTTACAGCATTCTAATACTGTTTCTTTACCCAATATCCCCAAACCTTTCCAAACTCCTCCTGTGGAGTTTGGAACCATTTCCAAAGACTTCTAACTACACAGTCAGGTAGTGTCCCAATAATGACACTGCTTCTCTGGTAACATAATCTACCCTATGGAATTTTCTTGTTCGTGAGACACAATACCTGACACATACAATTTAATGAAATTTATTTTTGCTCACATTTCAGTTCACTGTTGGATGGCTCCAAAGAAAAAGCAGTATGACAGAGAGGCATGGTAGAGGAAAAGCTCCTGATGTTGTGGCGGCTAGGAAGTAGAGAGAAAAGGGGGAATAGAGGAAGGACATACCTCTTTCTTGAACACTCCTTCAGTAATCAACCAGTCCCCACTGCTTAATAGAAAGTCAGTGATAAAAACCCCTATGGTGCAAAAGCCCTGCCATGAGGCTCTTGTGGGGACGAGACATAAACCATAACAACCAGTATACAGTAGTTACTTTGTCTCTTCTGATCAGTTTTGACTTGCAGTCTGCTGTATCTGACAATAAGATAGCTAGTCCTCTTTGCTTTGGGGCCCTGATTGAGCTGTGTGCTTCCTTTTGGATGAGTTGAGTCTCTTGCAGGCATCACATGGTTGGATTTTTTTGGATCCAGTTTGCCAATCTGTGTCTTCTGGTTGGGGAGTTCATGATTGGTACCTACAATGTCTGTACTGGACTTTGAGGTTTTTTTACCTGTGATTTCCTCTTTTTTCAGTGTCTGACGGAGTTTGGGAAGCTAAGGAGTTTTTGGAAGTATCTCACTGCCTTTCTTATGCTATGTGAAGCTCAATTAGGGTAGAAAAACTGTCATTATGTGGAGATCTCTTAAATCAGATTCTGTTACCTTGTGGTGTATCCTTGGGTTTGGTTATGTTTTCGTGTTGATACCCCTTTTCAGCTTATTCAACATAAGACTTGAGGGTCTTTTTTTAGTATCCAACTTTCTTCAGGGCTTAATTCCTAGCAACATTCAGAGAGGAGAGAGATAACTGCAGTAAAGTTAACAGCATAAAGCAAAACCTACTGTTGACATACTATAAAAAACAAAAGCAGCTACTATGCCACATTTAACAATAGAAATCAACAATAATAAATTCAAAGGCAAAACATATTGATATACTTTAAAAACCAATAAAAGCTACAGCTACCACCCACAGTAATAGAAAGGAGTGCCACAGTTATAATACTGCAGACGCAAAGGGAAACCAAATATTGACATAGTAAATATCTACTACAAGCAAGAATGCCACCATTTGCAATAAAAAGAATTCAGCAATAATAGCATAGAATGAGTTAAATAGCTAAAACATTAATAGGGATTAATAGTAATATTTTTTTAAATTGAGTGAAGAAGGAAAAATGAGTAAACTTTGAAAAAGAAAGATGGGAAATGAGAAAAATGAGGTAAAAATTCAATTGAAGGCTTGTAAACAGAATTAGGTAATACTAACAGAAAAAAGCAGAGATAAGAATAAGAATAAAAGCAAAAAAGAAAGAAAGCAAACAAAAACCTAAAAATGAACGTAAAGAGAATTAAATCCCAAAACTTCTTCGTTGAAGCATTTGAGTCAGTAGTTTGTTTCTTAGGTGTGTGGTATTGGAATCTACCAGGTATGAGAGGAATTGTGAGTCACAACTAGGTCTTATTTTGTTTCCATGATCACTTTTTGCTTCGCAAATGCTGAGTCCTGTTCTGCCTGCCCCACAGGATGGGGCCTGTCAGTGGTGCATTGTCTGCCCCAGGACTGTGTTCAGTCCAGAGGCTTTCAGTGTTCTTGCCATTCTGTGTGTCCGGAGTCACTGCTATTGTGAACTAGTTTTGTGGCTTGTGGGCTTGTGAGGTGGTCCTCTTGCTCCAAAGTCCCCTTTTATACCCTATAATATGGCAGGTGTTAAGGACAAGGAATATTTTTGATCGCATTGGCAGATAAATCAAACAGACTACTGAGTTCTGTCCTGGTAACAGGTAGCAATGGGGACAGACAGTCCACTGGACTTGATCCCAGTATTTTCAGACTCAGCCCCCTCAGAAAACCACACACAGCCTGTCTGGATTCTCACCACAGAGGGCAAGATCACATTGTCCAGAGGTGGAATTTACCACAGTTTAAATTTCTCAGATGGTCTTTGACTTCCCCCACTCCATGACTGTCTCATGCTTGTCGCCCACCCAGTCCCTGAAGTATGATGAGCCCGGAAACACTGATGTGTAGTTGTTCTGTAACTTCTGATTCCCAGAGTAGCTCAGTCTTAAACAATAAGCTTTTCTCAAGGTAGCTTCTGATCATAGCACTCCCAGGTATAGTGGGTGCTGCAGTGGATTTCTTTTCCAGTGCTAGCTTGCAGTGAGGAAGGAATCACTTTCGGAACCAAACCTCACACTGTATTTGCAGCTTACGCAGACCACATGCTCTCTAAGAACTGTAGTTCCCATTCAGTGTTCACCCTGGAGACTGCCAGTCCTCTGAATTTACCTGCTTTCCTTGTCAAGTCCTCCTCCCTTGGAGCTGGGTTAGTATTTCAGACTGTTTTATTCTTTTTTTGACATTATGTTTAGTTTTTCTAGATTCTCTGTGCTTTTCTAGCTTTCCTGTCAGATCTTCCTTGATTCTTGGAGCTCTTGTCCTTCTCTTTAGTGCTTTCTGTGTGTCTCAGTTTCAGGTTCTGGAGAGGCTGTGATTTGTTTCTGGCTTTTGCTTTGCCATGTTTCTTCCTTTTACTATTCTTATAATGTAACTAATTCCACTAAATTTAAGTTCTCATTCTCTGTCTTTCTCTCTCTCTCTCTCAGGCATTCTGCCATTGAGCTATACCCACAAGTTCTTTTTTATTTTGTATTTTGGAGAGAGGGTCTCACTAAATTTCCCAAGAGGAACTTGAATTCACAATCTCCTTACCTCAGCTTTTTAAACATAGAGTCAGCAAGATGGCTACTACAGTCTGAATATTCCTGTCCCCCAGAAATTCAGATATTGAACTCTAGTCACTGAAGTGATGATAGCATACACATGTACATGTATATTTGTCTATCCATTTGTGTGTGTTGCAGGAGACTGAGCCCAGGGCTTACCCATGCTAAACACATGGTTTACTGCTGAATGCACCCTTATCCTGAATTTTAAAATATAAATTACAGAGAATGAGGAATATTGCTAGTAACTGAATATTGTACATTTGAACAGTGCAAAGTTAATTTCTAGTGTTCTCATCATAAAAGTGTTAAGTAATTTTTAAATATAAAATAAAATGATGCTTAATATGTATTCTAAATAATAATTTATTTCAAAGTAAACACTGATTTTTTTAAAATGTTTACCCCTTATAATTGGTATCAGGAACTTTACATTAAAGAAGAAAAATAGGTACTCTTACAAAAAGATGTCGCAGGAAGATAATCGATTGGATATAAATCATAAGGTAAGTGTCAGCACTTTCAACTTTGTAGCTCAGAGTCTCGTGTGGTTTCATGTATCATTTTTCACTTGACAAAGTTTTCTTTTTATGGATTTTGTTCCTTCTATTAGTTTTGGTATTTACTTATATGGATTAATAAGTTTTAAATTTATTTAGCAACATCAGTTTAAGAGAAGCTGCATATATTGTCGTACACATCTACTTGAGTAGCCAAGTGTTTCCAGACTTACAGTACACTTGTTTGTAAAGGTTGGCCTCTTTCTATTACTCCTCATCCTAAGGTAATCATTATATAATTTCTGTTCTAAATGGATATTAGACAAAAGTGAGAAAAGATGATACAAACAATATTAATAACGTGTTATTTTAAGTAATGTTTTTGCAATCATTATATCCCTAGGACATTGTCTTTACTTTGGTAATCATTTACTGAAGACCTGTGAATAACTAGTAGCAAAAATTATATGAATAATAATGTTGATTATGCCAATTTAGCCCATATTTCTGGAAACTTCCATTTTTAGTCACATAGCACCTGTGTTTGACATAAACATTTAAATCAAATGTTTTATTGAACAGATTTGGCCCTTATATAAAATACCTCATTCTTTATTCCTGCTCACATTTGGCATTTTTTCCAATTTTTTTTTTTTTTTTTTTTTAGGTTTTTTGAGACAGGGTCTCACTTTTGTGGTTCAGTCTGGCCCTGAGCTCAGCCTCCAACTCACATCACAATCCTCCTGCCTCTGCCTCCCGAGTGCTGGGATTACAGGCGTCAGCCACCATGCCCGGCACTGTAGTATGTGGTACTGATTGCTGCTGGGTGTGGGTCTCCACACCCAGTATTGTTATGTGGTTACCGGGG
>PVIR01044167.1:0-11360 GCA_004026965.1 Petromus typicus
GAAGGTGAAATTCAAAACCGATGAAGTAGAATTTTGGTAAAGGAAACCCTGTCCAGCTCAAAACTTAGACACTCTGTGATTTCTCTTAGCTCTTCTGCTAGTGGCCACTTAGACTCAGGTTTCTTTGCTCAATGCTGGCAAAATTGAAGGAAGCCATGTATTTCTGCCCAAAGCAAATAGGTTTCTTTAAAGCTAACTAAGAAGTGATAGTGAACAAGAGATGAGGGCATGACAAAGCTGGCTGGGAAAGTAGACCAGATCTGTTATTACAAGATCCCAGAACACATGCTCTGGACAGTTCCCAAAGCCCTGGACACCGACCTCTCATGAGAACTGGAGCAGAGTTTCAACAGAGGGGCCTAGACCTGACATCAGCTTGAGGTGTGGAACTCCAGTGCCCCTCTCAGGACACACGTAGAAGGCCTTGTGGGTTTCCTTGAGATCTGGACAGTATGAAAGGACACGAGAACCAAGAAGAGTTTGTCATCATAATTCTCCTCAAGACAGGCCACCCTGCCTTCTCCAGGGTGTCCCTTTATCTTGCTCTTTTCTGTTTTACTCGGCCCAAGCTCAGTCTGCAAATCCAGTTTCTCTCTCACTCTTCACTGTTACTTTTTCAAATAAACTTTACCAGTGCTTTTTATTTATTTTGGTCAATTTTTTTCTTTGAGAGGAGAAGAATCTGGAATCTAGCTCCAGGAGATGCCAACAACCCAAGCTCTGGTAGCATTTAATGAAGGAGACACGTTAGAAAGAGGTGTTCCATAATGGTAGAAGATTAATTTCTGTCCAATCACCCTCTCATGGTGTGTACTTATGCTGTGGTCTTTTATAGTATGAAATAGTGGTAGAGAGTGGAGCAATACTCATGTCTGTATGTTACTCCATCCCTCCTGGAACCCTTCTTAAGGGAACAAAGTTGGGCTTGACTTCCTGGTGCTACTGTTCACATATTCTCTCCTCACCTCTGTGCTGAGTAGAGGTGGGGGAGTCATTTATAGCCCAGCCTTAAGGAAATTAGGAGAAGTGTCTGGTCTCTAAAGGGGAAAAAAAATCTAACTTTATAGCTCCAATTTGCAGTGCTGATTACACTTACAGTAAAAGTGTCAAGATAGAAGTGATTTAAAGAAGGAATGTATAAGGAAAAAGAGAAAAAGACTATGATTTGGAAAACTCCCTATTTTGCCACATAAATAGTACAAAAGGCATGTCACTGGAGAGAAATATGAGGCTATGGCTGAGGGAACTTTTTGATAAGGAAGCATTACAGACAGAGCCAGTCAGTGGCTATTAACCAAGACCGTGACGGAATGAACCCTAAGTCTTCTCAGAGAACTTCAGGGCTGTAATCTTCCTCACAAGCCCATAATGCCAGGGCTTGGCAGACAGAATGACTTCAAAGGAGGGACTTGAGCACTTGTGGGACCTTGGACTTGTTGGTCTTCCAGTCTGGTAGGTGTCACTGAAGTGAAAGGTGCATACGATGGACATTAGCAGCATCCACATGGTGCTAATTCCTAGGCAAGAAGAAAGCAAGTACTGTGGAGAGATGGCTGTGTGCACAGCAATTACAAAGCCTAGTCACAGACCTGTGGCAGCAGTGGGGCAGCTGCAGAGAGCCCTGACTAAAGCAATTCCCATTTAAGGTGCAGTTTAGAGCTGATGCAAAGTCCTGACCTGAGCAGTACCTAGTGAAGCCATGAGAGACACAGATCACAGACCACCCTTAAGACCCCCACATTACAGAGCCACCAGTGTGTGGTGATATCCAGCCAGGGCCTCTGGCATGCACCTTTAATGACTGAAAAATGAAGTTTGGGCTACCTTGAGCAAAGCCATGGGGGAAGAGTTGCTTGAAGCTCTGAGCATACAACCCCCATCCCGGTGTGTTCAGAAGGCAAGACACGGAGTAACAAAAGATTGTTCTCGAGACCTAAAACTTCATGTAATTTCCCCTTATTGAGGTTTGTTAACCCTTTCTTCTTTCCCACTGAAATTGGAACATATACACTACATCTGTGCCACCATTGTAGATTGGATGCATATAACTTGTTTGCATTCATAAACTAACAGATGAAGGTAAATTGGTCCGAGGATGAATCATACCTTAAGGTTCACCAATATCTGATTTGGTTGAGACTCTGAATTTTAGTCTTTCAAATTGATGCTAGAAAGAATTAAATCTTTCAGAACTATTGGAATGAAATGAATGTATTTTGTATGCAAGAAGGTTAGGAATTTTTGGCTGAGGATTGAGCCCAGTGATTTTGACCCCTGCCTTGCAAGCCCAAGGTCCTTGATATGATCCTTAGTAACCATATACCACAATGCTGGGCATAGTGACCCATGCACACCAGCAATCAGTACCACACATCACAATGCTGGGTGTAGTGGCTCACGCCTAAAATCCCAGCACTCAAGAAGCAGAGGCAGAAGGATTGCTGTGAGTTCCAGGCTCACCTGGGCTACATAGAGAGCTCAGGGCCAGCATGAACTACAAATGTGAGAAGTGTCTCAAAAAACAAACAAAAAAAAACCCAAAGGATAGGAATTTTGCTTATCAAGTGGCAGAATGTTATTCTTTGAATATGCCTCCTTGAAAATGAAGCTGTTGCTAACCTATTAAGGAGAAAGTCCTGTAAGAAATGAGTATGATACTAGGTTCTGGATTTCTATAGACTCTTCATTTTCTTGGTCCTTTGAACTCAGAATTGTATAAGACATGTGGAAAAGGCAGTGAAGTTCTACCTTTAGGAGAGGTAGCAAAAGAAGTGAGGAGGACGCACTTAAAGGAAGGAAAAGAAATGTGTTCTGCAGAGTAACAGTATGCAACTGAGAGAGCTCATAGTGGTTATAAGATTAATGTGTATCTTATTCATCTTCTGTTCTTTAGACTGACATCAGATCTAGGCTGTCCTATTAAAACTCTGCCTGATTTCATGTCAGAAGAATTTAAAGTAACACTTTCTGATTCATCCCCAGTACTTGACTTCAGAACTGTTTTCTGGGCTTGTGTCCTGGATCATCAGGATTGATGGTCATGCCCACTGTATCAGCCAGTTAGCCAAACCCTAATCTCTTCCTTATTTCCTCATGAGAGACATAAATCCCCATAATTCTTCATGGAATTTTGTGGGTAAAGCTACTTTCAGTTGAAAGGGGCTATGGTCCTACAAACTGGGGGTTATTTTCTCTCTCTTGAGTTTGGGATGCTTACCAGCGGGGCTGAAAAAAATGCCAGAAGACAATAAAAAAAGGAGTTGGGTTCTGTATATGAAGAAAGGTTAATCTGCCAATCAATAGGAGAAAGTTTGGTGAATTTTCATGGAAGTCAAGAGCTATAGCCTGGATCATCTGAAAGATTTAATAGATACATTTTTCTATTAGGTTGAGGATACAGTGCCCCAAAATGAGGAGCAAGTCCTACTATTTTCCTGGTTTGTTTTAAAAGAAAGACTATAGCACAACCAGCAACTAGAGAAACTATTTTTCCATGCTATTATTTCTGAGGAGTTTTCTTTCGTATTTCTGTGTTTCCTGTGGAGAATCAATCATGGTAAAGAGGAATATTAGATAAACTAATAAGAGCCTGAGAGCCATAGCCCTAAGAAGTCAGCCCACATTATGTAACAAAAAAGTAAAGAAATAAATTTTATGTATATGGGGGGGGCGATAGGGTGGGTAGGGCTATGGGAAAAAATGAGAATTAAGTTGTGTCTTATACTGGTACAAATCCCCATTATGGAGTGTAATCATGATGCATATATGTAATGTACCAATAAAGATTTTTAAAATTTTTAAAAAATAATTTATCTCAGTGAAGCCATGCCTGCCTGGAAAGCAAAAATTCCTGACTTCCTTCCCTGGTACTGGAAAAAAAAAAGAAAGAAACAAGAAAAGACAATCTAAAGTGTAAGGAAAAAATTTTATCAACAGTTCCTCAATCAAAGGAGTACTATCTAGAATATATAAAGAAATTTGGAAAATCAGACCCTCCAAATTTAAAAAGCCCAATTCAAAAATGGGTGTCTAAAATGAACAGACATTATTCACAGGAAGGGGTAGAAGCAACGAATAAACATATGAAAAACTGTTCAACATCCTGGTAATTTGAGAGATACAGATGAAAACAACACTGAGATGTTTCCTCACTAAGAAAGAATGCCTACTGTAAAGAAATCAACCAAAAATAAATGCTGATGGGGCTGCAGGGAGAAAGGAACACTTCCCCACTGGTGTTCGGAATGTAGACTGATGCAACCACTGTGGAAAGCTGTGTGCAGATTCTTCGAAAAAAACTAAGATTACAAGTCCCATTAGGCCTTGCAATTTTCCTGCTGGGTATATTCAAGGAAGAATTACAAGCATTTTACAGCAGCAATAAATGCACAGCGTGTTTATAGTGGCACAGTTTGTAATAGCTAAATCATGGAAACAGCCCAAGTCCATCAATTGATGGTAAGTGTATAAATAAGATGTACTATACAGTGATAAAGATAAACTTGGGATATTTATAGATAAGTAGATGCAACTTGAGGTCGTACTTATAATTGAAATAGTGAAATAAATACCTTATAGTTTCTGTATTGTGAGAAACTAAAAGTGTAAATGAGGTCTAAAATGTATAAGTATTGTAAAATAAGAAGAAAATGTTCAAAGCAAAAAGGAAACCAAGAGAGGGGCAGCGGAGAGTAAAGATGAAAAAGAAAAAAATAATTGATGTCATAAAGGGGAAAAAATTATGTAAATAGAGGAGTGGGGGTTGAATGGAGGGCAGCATAATGGGAAAAATAAGAAGGAAGATATATCATGTGCATGTATAAATTCTCAATGATGAGTGTGATCACAGTGTACACGTAAAATGTACCAGTAAACTAAATAGAAGAAATAAAAGGGGGCCTGACAGTACCCATGCCACCACCTCAACATTAGAGGTTGGAAATTTCTTTTGCAAGATTAATTACCTACTGCGCTTAATTTGAACCTCAGTCAAAGTCTCTGGACCCAAGCAAAATTCAGACAAACTTTCTGCCATGGCATAACAAACTGCCTGGAAACCCTAACTGTGTGCAATTCTACCCAATAGAAATTTCTTGACCCTGATCATTGCTAGTAGAATTTTTTATCAGCATTGTAGTGTTCTTCTGAGCACTGACCAGAATGTCCCATCAAGTACAGCCTCAGGCATTTCAGGGCTTTTTCCTCAGAGAGGATCTCCAAACCTTTCCAAATTCTTCCCACAATCAAGTGCCAGAGGCTCTGAAACCACATGGTCAGGAACTGTCACAGCAATGATCACACTTCTAGTACCAAATTCTGTCTCACTTTTCTTTCATTGCTGAGACAAAATACCCAAAACTCAAAGTTAAAGGAGGAAAATTTTCTTCAGTTCACAATTTGTAGATTTTTAGTCCATAATCAGCTAAATCCAAGGCAGGGTGGCATGAATGGTGTAGGGGCATCACAGAGCAGTTAGGAAGAGGCAGAAGACAAGGAGAAGAAGCAACAAATGACATGGAACAATGAATTAGCAATCCTCTTTTTATCCCTTATATGTTCTCCTGCCAACCTTTTATGGCAGACAGCACTCACACCCAAGGTGGGGGACTCTTACCCTTATCCAGAACTGTACCAAACCAATCAATGGACTAATTTAATAGTCACATACCCTTTATCTCATAATCACACATTCTAGAGGCAGCCACCTCGAAAAAACTCACTTACGACTGCTTGAGAATTTGGGGGAATATCTAAAATCAAACTACAGCAGTGCTCATTTAAGTTCTGATGATATATATATAATTAGTAATTCTAATTAATTGTACCCAGAGTAGTACTGCAGTCTTACTTTTTGAAGTGAAGCCTCAGGTATTCCAGACATTCATAGGAGTAGCTTTCTTCTTTTGGGAGGTCTTTTTTTCTCAAACAGTTCAAATGCAGCTAGCTTTATCCTAGAAAGATGAATCCACTTATCTATCTATGTTTTCTTCATTGAAATGAGTGTAACAAAAATCACTGAAAAATCAGCGCATCAATTTTGGTTTTAATTGATGTATAAGAGTTCCTTTGTTCCAAGTTATAATGAGCATTAGGTTCCCAGGGTGGACACTGGGTTGTCTGCCAGGACAAGGAGCTGGCAGGAATTTGTTCCCATATCGTTGGATAGCTTGTTGTACTTGGCCCAGATTAATAGGCTATTGTAAGAGTTGTGTGGGCTCTGGGCCCATTACCACATCAGAAATTAGAAAAGGCCTTCCAAATAACATCTCACATGGACTTACGTTTAGCCCAGTTTGGGAGGTATTTTGAATTGTCATGAGTATCTTTGGTAATAATTCGAGCCACAACTCAAAATTGCCCAGGTGAAGTTTTACCAGAGTTCAATTTGTGATCTGGTTGGCTCTTTCACCTTTACAGAGGACATATTTCTCCATGAAGAAAGGAGATGTTACTTTATTTCTAAAGCCTTTGCCATCCCCTGAGTTATTTGAGAAGTAAATGAAGGCCCATTGTGACTCTGAAGGGACGGGGGAAATCCAAACTGGGAGAATACTTCTTTGAGTGGCATCTTGACTACCTCCATAGTCTTCTCTGTACAAGTAGAGAAGGTATCAATTTAGCCATTAAAGTTATCAGTTAGGACAAATATTTATTTAAGTCCTCTACATGGTGTATAAAATCTAATTACCTGTCTTTGTATGGTATGTTTCCCTACTCTGTACAGATTCTGATGTTAGAGGTGATCTGAGCTTGTCAGAGTAACTGTAGGCCCAGAGTGGACAAAGGTTGCAGACCTGTTGGGTGGTTGCCTCTAGTTCTAATCCTGTGAAAATTTAAGTGACCCTCCCACATGGAAGAGGAAATTTCCATTTCCTCTCAATGGAAAAATGTCACATGGTCATTTATATGGTCATAAATGTCATTTAGTGTCACATGGAAAGAATTATGAAAGGATTCTGTAGCCTTCTACTGTGTCCCTTGAGGAAGAATCAATTTTTTTTCTAAATATCAGATATCTTCAGGGTGATGGAAGGGCATGTCACTGATGTCCTTCCTGCATTTTTAAGTCTGAGAGGTCACCTGTACAAACGACTATTTACCCCCAAACTATAAGTATCAGTAAGGCAGAATTAAGCACAGTACCAGCCTTTTAGGTACATCAGGGGTATCTACAAAAAGGACCGGTATTTTTTAAGTCATTCCCTCCTTAAGCACAAGCAACCTTTTGTCTCAAGAACAGCCCTGAAGGGGGAAAAATAATGATATTATAAAAAAAAGAAAGGAAACAAATTTTATGTATATAGGGTGGTGGTGGGGTGGTAAGGCTATGGGAAAAAATGAGAATTAAGTTGTTTCTTATACTGGTACAACTCCCCATTATGGAGTGTAATCATGATGCCTATATGTAATGTACCAATAAAGATTTCAATTTAAAAAAAAATAAGAACAACTCTGGTGTGATAAGGCATCATAAATTCCATGTTTTGCCCTAAAATTAGTTTCAATTTGTTCTGTTAGCATTGCTACAGCTCATGTTGCCCTGAAGCAGTATGGCTATCCAGGAACCACTCTGTCTAACTTTTTAGAAAGTATGTCACAAGGGAGAGGGGTTCACATCCTAGCCTTTGGTTCAAGACACCCAAAACAATCCCTCTCTTTTCTGACGAGTAGAGGAAGAAATGTTTGCTTAAATGTGATATTTCTAGTACTGGAGCCTAAGTGAATAAAAGACATTGTCAGTCACTTATGTCCATTCAAAGGGCATAAACTCAGGACCATTGACAGTCATATATAGCCTTTGTCATTAGTCCAAAATTGAGCATCTCCACCTGGAAGAAGTTTGGTATTCCTAGGAAAAACAAAGCTGTCGCTTGGTGGTGATGGGCCTCAGATCAGACATAATGTGGATCTGGTCCCCAGACAGTTATTGTTCCCCAGTTGAAAGAATGTATTGGATGATATGAAGAGATATCTCAGTTTTTCCTTTGAGATTTCATATTCATTCTTAGTGAAAAAATGGATGATGATCTGGATAATATTATGGTGGCTAGATCTCACTTTGGGCTGCAGATTAGAATACAATCAAAATGCTGTATGATGGTCCAGTGTTTTGTTTGTTGAAGTTTTTCCTAGAGGCCAAGCACAAAGGAAAATGATATCCCTAAAGCTCTGTGGAAGAACTCCCTATCTAGGCCTATTGCCATTTCCCCTTTGAAATGAGATTTCCCCACTCAAAGGCAAACAGAAACTGGGAACGCAGATGGAGCAAAATAGAAAAGAAAGCATTTTGAGGGCTAAGACTGAGAATCAGTTGGTCTCTCCTAGAATTAGAGGTTGTATATGACTCTGCCAATAGAAGTTAGATTGGGATTGAGGCTTTATTAATGAGGTGGAGATCTAGTATTAGCTTATATCCTTCTGCTATGGGAGAACTGTGAAAGAGACCAACAAAGCCTCAGAAAGCCATGCTTGACAAGCCTGTCCGTGATAGGCTAGCAGCCTTTTACGGGCTTCTTCTTTGGTTGGATGTCACCTTGTGATGGAAAACTGGCTGGAATCTTTTAGTTTTACAACTACTGGCATTACTTCATTTGCTTCTCAGTTATTACAAATATAGCATGCAACAAGATATAACTGTGGGCTAGTTTATTCAGGAAAGTATGGTGTAGTTCCTGCATGTAAAATCTGTCATGCCCACTGTTTGATTTGAAGAATCACCTCCAATTTTGCTAATAAATATCTTCCTAGTAATAGCGTAGGACACTGAGGGACAATAAAAACCATATGACTAAATATTTGACTAATGAACTGACATGTCAAAGCAAATGCAAAGAAGCTCCACATAGGGGTCCCCGTGACCACAATTATGGCTATAGACACAGAGGAGATTTTCCAGAGTAGCAAATTATAACAGATTTTGCCACCCCTGTGTCAATAACCTGTTATGTTTGTTTGCCTACAGTGTCCAGGGTCACCCAAGATTCCTCCCAAGGGATGGAGATGCCTGTGCACAGGGGCCTTAGAGATTCATTTGGTCCTCATAAAGCATCTTTGACACAAAAGCAAGTGAAGGTTTGAGCTTGTCTGGCCTTTCTCTGGGAGTGGAGAGAGTCATTTCTCTGGTGCAATATGTCAGGCTCATCTACCACCTCACACGTGGAACAGGGCCTAGATGGTAGGTTGGAACCATCACACAACCAGTGACCATTTAAAGCAGTTGACCTTTCCCTAATTGCTCTTGGATTTTATCTCATATGACTTGGGTGTGCTTAAAACACTGCCAATTGTGATTGCTGTAATTTTTCATTGTCTTATTTTTCATGCTCCTTATCCTTTCATACTTATCTAGATCTAACTTGCTGAACATAGAATTATGTATGTAGCAACTGGGTCATGGGGTCTGAGACTATCGGAAGGTTTTATAATTTATGCCAAATATCTGATATCCTATCAGTACATGTCCCTCCTTGGAAGGTGGAAATGCCTTTGTATGCTTTTGAAATGTTCAATTTATCGTCTACAAAAGATAGCTTGATTTTTCTCTTGGTGCAATGTATATTTTTTCACCTTTTCATAAATAACAGGTTTCTTAATGCCTCTTGTTACTGTCATGATAGGAACAGTTATTACTTTAGAACTCATGTTTGGTCCATCCTAAGCATTATAGTCACAGTTTGGTTTTGTCAGAGTTTGTCACAGTGACAACAACCTCTCTGGGGAGATTCCCTTCTCTTTCTGGATCATGTTGTTCATCTACATAACTTCTAGGCTCTTTTAGAATTTTTGTTCATTTAAGTTCCAAAATGTGGCCAAGATAAATTAGGAATCTTACTATGATGGTTTAAAAATGAGAATGAAAGTTTGAAAATCATCTGCAAACCTGCCATTATCTCCTGACAATTATCCAAGCTATTCTTTTCAGTTTTGGGTATCTGCTACTGAAAAAAGAACCTGGACACAAGTAGGCCTTTCCACTCCTGGATCCTGTCTTAGGTGCAGGATAAACTATGAGTTGGGAGAGTAAAAATTCCACTCTGATGGAGTTTTTGACTCACTGGAAAAGGACGGGACTGATTTACTGGTCTGAGAATTATAAGGAGGAGTTTTTGACCTCCTAGTGTGGTGGTTTTCACTTAACAGGAGGGAGAGGACCATGATATTTTATAACTGGAGAATAGTGTTACATGTAGACTGCATTCTCTACCCATCTCTTACCATGTATTAGTTCTTACTGGACCCAAAGAATATTGCAATTAGAAAAAAGTTCATTTATTTTTAAGTTGTTACAGTGACATTGTTTCCAGTGGTTTACAGATAAAGCTAAAGGCAAAGTTACTGGGCTCTGTTGACATGACATGACATGGCATGACATGATATGGGGATTATGCAGATAAAAAAACACTAGTTCCAAGTTTCTTCTGACGCTTTCTTCCACAGACAGGGTACATACTGAACACCCTTGGAGCACCCTGTATGAGACTCAAATTGTTTTACCAGATATCTAAGAAAAGTAAGCCATACTAATGTCTTTTTCTTAGACTTTGCTACAGCCTGTGGTACACTATACGCCTCCTCAATTACCTGGGCAGAGCCCCCCTGGAATCCACAAGCTATTTGAAATCAGTATCCACTCCAGTTATCTCAATATTAACAACTTGGGTTAGTACTTTCTTTAAGGCAGTAGAGATGGAAGGCTTTCTTTCAGCATGCAACAGAAAAAACTTAAAATGTATTATGTACATTGTTGTCTATTGATTTCAGCTCTAAACTTATGTACTCACTGCCTGTTGAGTTGATCTGCTGTTTCCTTTGTTCCACTTATGTCTTTAAGCACATGTCTTTTAATTATCTAAATATCTGTTGGAAGAAACTGGAAGCAGATCTGACCCAGTTTAGAAGAGTGTGGGAAGGAGGCAAACGTTACCTGAAAGCAGAGACGTTAGCTCTTCTTTATAAAGGTGAGATTTCCTTATGTCCGTGAGAACAGCTATAAAAGAAAAGGGCAAACAAACATGGTTGAACCACATGACTCACCCACTTGACCAATAAAAATGACCAAAGGAAGTGGGGGAAGTTGGACAGAGATGGCTCAATGAAATCTTCACAAACAGGAGTGGAGATGAAAGGCTGTCTCAGGGAAGGTGAAGATAAGACTGTGAAGGGGGCCGGGGAGTTAGCTCAGTGGTTCCGGCGCCTGTCTTGCAAGCGCAAGGGCCCAGGTTCGATTCCCCGGTAACCACATAACAATACTGGGTGTGGAGACCCACACCCAGCAGCAACCAGTACCACATACCACAGTGCCGGGCATGGTGGCTCACGCCTGTAATCCCAGCACTCGGGAGGCAGAGGCAGGAGGATTG
>PVIR01044168.1:0-11392 GCA_004026965.1 Petromus typicus
CCCAACTCAATTCAGTCCTTATTCACACACACACACACACACACACACACACACACACACACGCACACTCACACACACACACGCGCACACACACAGGCACCATCACACATACTCACTCATGCTCTCTTGCACACATGTATGAATACACATAGCTTGCTGTGTTTTTCTGGAAAATGTGAAGTCCTATGAAATACAATCTGCAGTTCCAAGGAAGTGGGAGCTTGAGAGAAAAGGAAAATAATCAGGGCTGGAGAGGCTCAATCTACAAACACAGAGGATAGAGTCAAAATTTCATTCACTGGAACAATATTTAACATGGTAACCTGAAAAATTTATCTATCACCCTCATATTCACTAATACTTTTCAAATTATGTTTCTAAAAGGCACTTCATCTCACAAGCTCTAGCTATTTTTGTTTACTCCAGTCCAAGCTGTCCTCATCTATAATGAGACTACATGATCAATACCATAACCTGTCCCCGTACATACTCATGGTCACTTAAGTTTTAGAAGAGCTAAAGAGTTCTGGAAAATTTGAAAATGATCGCATTTACACTTTCCAGATCTATGAGAATACTTTTATTCCTATTTCCCGCATGAGAACCTAGTAGAAGTTTTAGGGACAAAACTTACACAGGAGGGAAATGCCTATCCGCAACCTGCTCCTTTGACATTTACCTCCCACTGAGCCTTCATTGATTCAGCAATGGATTCCAGGTTTTCCAGTGGAGCTCTGAGTCCATGTGTGAGTCTCCACTCTCCTATGCTGTGACCTCCTGTACTCCCCTCTCATTCCAGCCCAGAGGACAGACATACACACTATAACCTCATTTCTCTTACAAAATCAAAGAGTTCATTTTTCCATCTGTTCATCATTTTTTATAGATTAAAATATAACTCTCAGGCTCTTTACATATGGAATTAAAAATTATTCCTATACATGAGGCTTTTAGTTACATACTTTTGACAATTTAATGGCTTTAATTTACTTCCTTCAATAGTGTTCTAATAGCTTTCCATCAAAGTCCCTCAGTCTGACCTTCTAGGCTCTGTGTATCACTTGTGTCTCATTACAAATAATGGTAGTTTATTTTCACTTTGTTCATAGGTTTCTGGCTTCTCTCTGTTTTTACTACCTCAGTGAACATCTTGTTTTCCGTATCAAGCCTTTAACCTGTATGAGTATTTGCTGTACTTGTCTTGTTCCAACTACTGATTCTTCAAATATGAACTTCACATTTGTTCCTTAGGAATATCTTTCCTCTTCAACTCAACTGCCTAGGGTTTTAAGCTAAACAATTTCATCTGCTCTGTATCTCTATCCTTGTTCTGCTTGTCCCAAGTACAATTTAGCATGCTTTGCATGCTTTTTCTCAGAAGTCTCTAAACTTTGAAAAAGAAAAAGAAAGAATAGGCTTACTATGATCATAGTACACTGAAAAAAATAGTTGAAAATAGTAGGTGTTCTTTGGTCATTGAATGAATAAAAGAATGGTTGTGATGCTCTGGCTACTTAGATTACACTAATAATTGGCTCAGGTTGATATGGAATTTTCTAACAGATGGTTAAGTGTGAGATCTTCTTTAGCTCCTTATTCTTTTTTGTCATTTTTTTTTCTCTTTGAGATCATTTAAATTAGTGAAACTTATGATACAATTAACTCTTTGGCCTATAATACTATAATACTTCTATATGAATGATCAAATGAAATTAGTTGTATAACATTATACATATTATATAATGACAAAATATCCAACAATGAACTAGATTTGGAAAGGAAATTTTTCTAAAGAGAGTTATGCAGGTTAAAAAGTAAAATAAAGTACATTGCCTATAACTGATTACAAGTTAGAACATTCTTGATGATATAATCTTCTTGTTATTTTTAGATAAGAAAGTCACTTGATGTTCTCTTGGAAGCCCCCAAGTTAAACTGTAGTAATAATGTAATACAATTATTATACACAAACTAACAGTAATATTTAAATTCTCAACCTGGATTTATCCAGGCAAGAAATATTCCCCATTTACCAGCAAAATATAATTATTTTGTAATGTAATTTTTAAATGGCAATGAAAATACATAATAATATAATAGCAAAAACTAGAGCACTTTTTCACAAAATTCTGCTTTTATCCTGACAGCAAGAAAAAGAGAGTTGAGGTGATTACAGAAGAATTTCTTTCAATATAAGGATTTCCAAAGATACTGATACAGCTATTAGTATTCTTAAAATCTATTAAAGTAAAGACATGCTGCCATTAATCTCCTTCAAAATATCCCTCTCACCAGAACACAGTTATTTTGTCATCGTGCTTTCAGAGGCAGTTCTGGAAGTTGTCTTTGATGTCGTCAGTTGTGCTGAGGTGGTTGTTTCCAGGTCTTGAACTAATTCGACACAGAGTTTGAAATCCCTCTGACTTCGGGGCCAGCTCGTCTTGGCGTGGCGCCGGACACCGTCACTGAAGTGGGCTAGCGTGCAGCGTGAGTTCCCACGCCTTCCTTCCCAGTGGACGGCGCTCAGCTGCAGCACAGACTGTACTTGTGTTCAAACCTTTCAAAGAGGCACTGACAGAAGAGGACTTCCACCATCGCCTTACCAAGTGGTAGGATTCAGGAGTGTGTGTGAAATGAGTGAGATATTCTGAAGGGAATTAATGGCAATAGGACCTGTAATGTAATAAAATTTTAAAAATTCATACATACATAATGTTTTGATCCCATCTTTTATATACAATTTATGGGACTTGATTACTGTATCATATTTTCAGAATACTTGAGAAAACCGGAAGAGGAGTGAATAAATCGGAGTGCTGCTTCTAACTCTGGCAATATATATATATATATATATATATATATATATATATATATATATATATATATACACAATATATATATATATGTGTGTGTGCTTCCCAGAATTTTGTCTGAGACTTTCTAAAAATGTATGACATGAGAAAATGTTAGTCAGTTCACTAGAGTCACTTCTTAACTTTGTGTGTGTGTGTGTGTGTGTGTGTGTGTGTGTGGTGTCAGAGATCGAACTCACAACCTTACACCTACATGGCAGGTGGTGGCGGCACTGAGCTAAATCCCTGCTATATTTAATTTTTGAATGACAACCTCATGATAGTGGACCCTACATTCATTGACCATATCATTTTCATAATATATAATCCAAATTTTGCTACATATTGAAGTAAGAATTACTGTGTGAAAAAACATTTACTTCCTATTTATTTTGGAAATCTTTGAAAGTATCATTTCTGATGTGTAAGCAGCCGGAACTTACACTGCCTTGAAGTAACACACAGAATAAGTCTGTTTGTGGTTTTTGAATTGGTTTAGATTCACACTGAATATTAACTTCTGGGTTTGAATTTTGATGAGCTAGTGAATTCTTTAACAAATGTTAGCGTGTTGTGCTTCGTGCATATCATAAATCCCCCAAGAGTCAACTTGAGAAATGAAAGACAGAATAAGAAAGGTTCTTGAAGATATCAGCAGAGTCAGAGGTGAATGTCAGGAATCACTGGTTATGACATTTCACCATCAGAAATAGACATGATTCCATTGTTACAGAGAATGAGCAACTTATTAAACATTTATTTGTTTGGTACTTTTTGCTGTTTTGTTTTGTTTGGCAAATAGTATCATGTCTGGGTGGCAGGAAACACTCTGCCTTGATAAATAAATTATATTCAACATCCCTGCCATATTTTTATTGTCCAGATGCATACAACTACTCAGAATGATATCTAACTGCATTCTCTCTTAGTTGATGAAAATGTGGAATCTTGGGAGAAAAGGGAAACTTAGCTTCACAGAATATTAAAAATTTATTTCCATAAGAGTCACTCTTCCTCATGTGCAAACTGCTTTGTTGTTATAACTATATTTTCTTGACATGTTGAAAACCATAACGTTACTAGCTAAAATGTAACTATCCTCAAAATGAGGAGAAATTAATGCAATATTAATTCTAGGTTTACATACTCAGTTTGTGGAGCATTCCAATTGGCCAATGGGATTTCATAAAAATATTTTTTATAGTTTTTGTTTTGTTAAGTCGGCTATTCATTGGTCCATTTGGAATATTTCATGTTCCCAATCAGAGGAATTTTGGCATTTCTCCCAAAACTGATAAATATATTCATAGCCTAGTATTGGTTATTGAAAAAAAATTACTTTGTTTTCCCACTTGGAAATGTTTTTGGAAAAAAATAAATTCACTTGTAAAATAAAAATTGTTCAAAGCAATAATAAGTAAGGCATTTATAAATCTATATTTATAAAAGTTATAAATCAACATAAATATTTAGGAAAATATAGGCACTATAATATAATTATAAGTTTTAAATGCAAAAGTATAGTTTTATATGAAAATAATCAAAATATTCAAGAAATTTGAATTTGTCACTGTACATATTTGGTTTATGTGCTGGGGATTTGGGGTAGAAAATAAACATGTTATTCACAGATGTGTACGTATATTTTTTCACAAAATATTAACTATGTTTTTAACAATCATGATCATATAAATATTATTTTATGACATAGGAATGTTAATGTAAAGGCTTAAAGCTATAAGTATTCTATTCACTCAGTATTTGGTATAATTTCCATACATATAAATTGATATTAAGCTAAATGTAAAAATACTGTTCTCATGTTTTTGAAAGGTTATAGTTTCAAAAGTTACACATATCTGGTAAAATTAAAGAGCTGGGAAAAATAGTTGCAAAAGTTAATTCATACTAAAATTTCTGTTCGAAGTTTCTAAGTAAGCCATAGCTTTTCTTGGTTCTCATGCTATATAAACTATATTTTTGTTTACAGAAACAATTTTTAGTCTGAGCCCTGAATTAGCATGTTACTAATTAAAATAAATGTCCTTTGTAATTCTTTAACATATGGACCTCTGTGTACAAACATAGGGTGACCGGAATTACTAAATATTATGACATTGTTTCAGTCATGTGCTGTTATTGTAAAACTTCTGCTTATGCACGAATAACTCTGGAAAGTAAATCTGTGTATTAGAAAAATAAAAAGCTACAACAAAAAAAACAAGAGGGTGAGTGGCCGGAAACCACTGGCAAAGCTGAAAAGATTTTATCTAATAAGTCGGCCCTTGGATTGCCTAAAGGAAATGAAGTGACAACTGAATGTATATTCTCTTCTGTAAGACGCAGCCACCTACTCAAATTCTTCTCATTTCCAAGTCATGCCTACATCCAACAACCAAAACTGCGGATTCTTGTAAACTTATTTTCTTAAAGACACATAATAAGAGCTACAGAGCTATACTTCTCTGAGTATCCAACTCCTCTTAACAAAAGATTTCAAACAAATCAACATTTGGCTTACACTTTTTTTTTCTTTTTTTTCCACCTATGGAAGTTTTTATTTTTATTTTTTTAAGTATCTTTATTGGTACATTATGAATACACATGATAATTGCATTCGACATTAAGAGTTTGTACCAGAATATGACATGATTTGATTCTCATTTTTCCCTTTTCCCCACATACCCTGCATCCCTCGCCCCCTATATACACAATCTTTGTTTTATTGTTTTCTTTATTACATTTGTTTTCTGCTCATTATTTACCCTTACACTCTTTCCTTTTAAATATTTTCTACTTCATAATATCAACTATGCATACTACAACTCATTTACAACTTCATATTCTCATATCAGAGAAAAGATATTATATTTACACATCTGCGACTTGTTTATTTTGCTTATGAGGACATCCTCAAGGTACATTCACTTGCATGTGAATGACTCAATCTTATCATTTTTAGTGGCAGAGTAATACTCCATACTATAAAAGAACCACATCTTCTTTAAACAGTCTCCAGTTGATGGACATTTGGGTTGTTTCCAAGACTTAGCAATGACAAACTGAGCTGCTATAAACAGGGTGCACATTTGTCATTGTGAAATTACTCTTTTAATTCCTTTGTGTATATGCCTAGCAGAGCGATGGCCATATGGGACCTCCAATCCTAGTTTTTTTGAGAAATCTCCACACTGATCTCCACAGAGGTTGTATGAGTCTACATTTCAACCAGCAGTGGAGAATATCTCCCTTTTCTCTGCAGCCTCACCAACATTTGTTGCTGGCTAATTCTCACATGGTAGTCATTCTTTGTGGAGTTAGATGAAACCTTAGTGTTGTTTTCTTCTGCATCTCTTGAATGACTAAAGATGTTGAGTATTTCTTCATATACTTCTTAGCTGCTCTTACTTCTTCCTCTGAAAAGTATCTATTCACTTCAGATGCCCATTTTTGTGTTGCAAATTACAAGTGGCTGTATAAAATAATGAGTATGCCTCAGACAAGGATTTAAATTATCCAGGTTAGAGGCCAATATTCCATGATTTAAGAGAAAAAAGCCCAGTTATTATACCAAGATCCTCCAAATAACTAGAAGAAAGTGACTGAAGTAGGATAGTGGAGTAGGCTATTTCCTCTTCCAGGGATCATGGGGAGGCATAACAAAATTGTGTTTGTTGTCAGGGGGTGTGGGGGAATGCCTTCCTCTGAGAGAAGTCTCCTTGAAATTACGATCATGGATGGGAAAATCACTCAGAGAAACTACTTTAAGGCATATCGAGGAGATTTTTTATGTCATGAACATACTGAACAGGACACATAGTAAGGGTGTGCAAAAGGGAGAGAGATATCCATTAGGAATTGACACAACAAATTTTGTTCTACGAATTCAGTAGTTAATGCTGGTGGTTTTCAAATCCATGATTGGCAGATGACCCAAGTTCCTCAGTATCACCCAATCAAGACAGCCAGTCCACTACATTTGTGGCATTAAGATAGCAGTAATTGTAGTATAGTATGAACATTTACCATCTATAAACTGTAGTAGTTATGTGATGTATGCAGAGATAACATAAATAAACATTTAAAATGTGTAATATTCAATTGGTTATTGAAATGCCCTATGAATTTATCAGTTGATACCATATTTTGAAGGAAAGAAATATTTCTACTTGCCTCTCTACACTTTATCTGTGCCTTACAACAAATGCTTATATTGTTAGCATTATATACTCCTGTAGTTTAGAATGGTACTCCTCAGACTTTTGTGTACTTCAAAATCAACTAGAAAATTTAATTTTATAAAAAACAACTTTAAGTGAAAATCTTATTTCAGAGAAGATACACTTTAAGGAATACTGATTTAAATGATTACTTACTAAGAACTTCTTTAAAGAGCAAGTATTAACAAGTCATTAGAGCTTTGAGGAACTAGCTGAAATCTGGTCCCATAATTAAAGGATTTTTATTAAGAAGCATGAGATCAGGAAGAATTGAAGTACAAATAACTGCCAAAGTCCAGATGGAAAGGTTCCTCAGAACAAATTCCTCAGAACCAGCCTGACCAAATTCACAGTTTATCTATATCAAATGATTCTTTCTACTTATGTCTAGAAATTAAATTATTATTAAATGGTAAGGTAACACCGGCTAATAATTATAGCACATTTTTATACTTTACCAAGTTTGTCTCTAGGGACTATGATGTGACATAGTAACTATGATATAAAGCTATTCCCATATTTCTGATCTGTGTAATAGTGCGAATTCAGGAATGACCCATCTCCAGCATCTGCCACAATGTGACAAACTGAAGTAAACCACATAAATTATTGAAGGAAAAAATTCTTTACTGTTAAAAAAAAATCCAAAAATAACTTTTATCAGGAAATTAAATTGAGACATCTTTTACTATTTTCCTGATATAAATATTTGTATTTGATATCAAAGTAAACTAGTAAAGAAGATACTAACTAAATTTTAGGTGAAGAAAGTCAATTATCCATGACATGCGGTAGAGACTGTTTAATGCTTCACTTATCTGTTTTTAACCAAATTGCATGGTAAGTAACAAATGTGATAGTTTTTCACTGATAGCACAAATGAGTTTACAAATTCTGCCTTGAAATGGAAAGAAAATAAATAGTTCATTAAAAGCAACAATAAAGCACAAGCTTATTTCTCTCAACATAGTACAGTAGGGCTGGCAGTTTGCTCCCTATGTGACCACCTTAGTAATGGTAGAGAAGAACAGGTGTTTTCATTACTAAACATAATAAAAAGCCTAAGAAAATTCATCAATAAAGGCAGATAGCTGTGAAGGCATAGAACATAAGTATAGATTGATGTAGATTTTATAAATGATGTAAGTGTAGACACTGGGTTTATGTGATTTTTTTTTCTTTCTTTAATGATAAATTGGCCTCTGTGTGCAAGTCAGCTTTTCCATTGGACCAAATTTCTGATGCATATAATTTAAAGGAGGAAAATTTTTATTTGACTCACAGTTTCAGAGAATTCAGTCCATGGCTATTGAGTTCCAAGGCAGAAACACCATGAAGCACGATGTGGTGGTGCAAAGCCATTCACTCCATGGTAACTGATCTTTTATTGTGTCTGGAAAACAAAGGAAGAAAATAGCATCAGAGTGGAAAGGGCAAAAGATCACATAGATCACAATGTCCCCCTCATGTGAACATCACAGACAATCCCAGAAGGAGTTTTGTTAATCTCCTGATTGACTCCTAAGCCAATCAAGTTGGCAAGCTAAAATGAGCCATTACAGCTTAATTTTTTACATTATAAATATTCCATTTTTAAAGAATTTTGATTAACTTTCAAATAATGCTTAGTTTAAAATGTGCAAAATTTTTCTCAATATCATTAGTTTGTCTTTTTTCTTTTTTGTATTTTTAAAAAACTCTTTAAAACTAAGTTAGAAGCAAGATTTCCTTTGATGTAGCATCAGGAGAGTCACTGAGATTCCAGACTTCACACAGGAATGGGGATATGCCCGGATTCCACTCCTTCTGCTGTTTCTAGCTTCTCAAGCTGAACAGCTACTGGATTCTGCAGCTCGCTGGGGGTCGGACAGCCCTTGGCTTCTTATATGTCTGATCTGTAAGGCCACCTACTATAGCATGTGCTTTGCATAATTATATATATATATATATATATATATATATATATATATATATATGCAAAAGGGATATTATATATATATATATATATATATATATATATGGATATATATGGATATATAAATTGATTCTGTCCCTCTAGAAAACTCCAAAGATCATGCCCTCTTTCTATTCAAGTTCTTGTCCATGGTTTTGATTGATTAGCTTATTTGTTGTTTTGTTTTCTGAGATCATTTACTATTCTTTTATAATTCATTAGAGTAAAAGTGGCCAAAGTGTCCTTGTTTTGTTCTAATATTAGAAGAAAAGCTTTACAGGCTTACTGGCCTCCAGGCCCACGCCGGAAGAGCGCCCAGGGACTGAGTTAGCAGCAGGCAGCATGGGAAACAGCGACTGCAGCACCCAGTCTGTGTCACTGAATCTGTGCCGGGCTTGGAGCTTACTGGCCTCCAGGCCCATGCTGAAAGAGCACCCAGGGACTGAGTTTAGCAGCGGGTGACTCAGGAAAAGGCGACTGTGGCACCGAGTCTGTCAACGAATTTGCGCTGGGGTTAGAGTTTACTGGCCTCCAGGCCTACGCAGGAGGAGTGCCCAGGACTGAGTTTGGCACTGGGCAGCTCAGGAAGCGGTGACTGTGGAACTGAGTCTGCGTCAATTAATCTGGACCGGGGTTGGAGTTTGGTAGCTTCCAGGCCTATGCCAGAAGAGCGCCCAGGGACTGAGGTTAGCAGGTTAGAGTCTGATTTTCTCCACAGTAAATGCAGAAGTACATCCAGTCAGCTTGTATTGCTGAGTAGGTGGGCCTTTTGGAACAACAGCCCCTACCATTGCAACTGCATAGGGCCTACAGCCTACTGGCCTCCAGGCCAACTGCACATGGTCTACAGCCTACTGGCCTCCAGGCCAACTGCACAAGTGAGCCCAGAGACTCTGTATTGTTGAGCAGGTGGGCCCATTGCAACCTCAGACAGTGTCATGGTAGCAGTTCAGGAGCCACAGTCTCCCTGCCTCTAAAGCAGATGGGAAAAGGTGTTCTGACTGTATTGATTGAGTGTCTCATACGGTGTGCTAGAACTAGGGGTTTTTCTTTAGGTCCCAATACAGACTGCAAAGAGCAACCCAGGAAACACTGCTATTTTAAGGTTCCTAACTATTAGGAAGAAAGTGACTTGCAACAAACAGCGCCAGAAAACAGGGCAGGACAGAGATGAGGAAACACTCAAAATCTCAGACACAAATATCCTCACCTCCAAGTAACACAGGGGGAAGGGAAATAGAGAAGTGTGAAGCCCAGTCTCCAGGGCCCTTGGATATGGTTACCAAAGCAGATCTAGTAAAATGGAAATCAGAACTGATCTAGGAGAAGAAAGCAGAGATATTGGACACTGTCAACATGATGATTAATAAAGCTAAAGATTAAATCACGGAGTTGATAAAATCCAAGACAGCAAAAGTACTGGAACCTTTTAAACACCTACAAGCAGAAGCCCAGGAAATTAAGAAAGAAAATGAAAGCTGGCACGATAGAATGAATTTGGCAGAAGACCGAATTTCAGACCTAGAAGACAGGATCTCAACCAATGAACTGGAAAAGCATAATCTATGGAAAAAAAGCAAGCGATAATGAAAAGTCAATCCAACAGCTCCTAGATGATTCAAAGAAGAATAACATAAGATTGATTGGAGTCACTGAGGAAGCAGGAGACAATGCTAAAGACATCAAAAAGCTATTCACACAGATAATGGTAGAAAACTTCACAGAAAAAGGTAAAGAATTGGACATACAAATATATGAAGCATACAGAACGCCACATGCCCGTGACATGAAAAAACCTACACCTAGGCATATCATCATAAAAGTCCCACATATCCAAAAAAAGAATGAAACACTGAAAGCAGCCAGAGAAAAGAAAACTGTTACATTCCAAGGGAAGCCCGTCAGGATCACAGCGGACTTCTCAACTCAAATACTCAATGCAAGAAGAGCCTGGAGTGAAGTCTTCCAAGCCCTAAAGGAAAACAACTTCCAACCAAGACTGATGTATCCTGCCAAAATATCCTTCAAAACTGATGGAGAAATAAGATACTTCCATGACAAAGAACACCTGAAAAACTTCACAAATACAAAACCCGTTCTCCAAAACATTTTAAAGAATATCTTGGAGAAAAATCAGGAAAGTTACAAAACCATGAGAACTAACCGAGTCAACCCATAGGACCAAACAAGAAACTGATGGGGAAAGGGCAGAAGTACAATAACACAGCCAAGAACAGGAAAACATGGCAGCACTCAATTTATCTATATCAGTCATGACGATTAATGTCAGTGGACTCAACGCGCCAATTAAGAGATGCAGACTGGCAGAGTGGATCAAAAAACAAGATCCTACAATCTGCTGCATA
>PVIR01044169.1:0-11343 GCA_004026965.1 Petromus typicus
AGTAGCTTACTGTCAAGGCCCCGCCTCCTCTGGCCTTGTTTGCCATCGAGCAGCTTGGAAAGGCTGGGTGAACTTTGTGGGCAGCAGTGATCTTCCTCATAATCATACCCTGGGAAGGAAGAGGGTTATGATCTGTGTGTTTGTATGGCAGAGAGGTAAGAAAACGAATTAGGACAGTTTTATGCTGGTCAGAATTGGGATGCATTTTTTACTAGGAATGGAAGTATTGTTGAAATACTGTGCAAACATGAGCTTTTAATATTTGGAGTAAAAGAAAGCATTTTACTTCTTTGAGAAGATACCTTATGTAAAAAGGGCGTCACCACTGTTATTAGCAGAAAATTCAAGGTACAAGAGCATTTGGAAGTGTGTATTCTGGGAATCCATCTATGGGGGAGGTTTGGATGGGTGACTTTTCGGTCCTGTGTGGACTGTTCTCATTTTGGATGCAGTTACCATGCTCAGGATTTTTTAAGGATTTGATTCCAACACAGTGTGCTATATACATTTGGGAGTTAGTTAAGCAACTCTTTCAACTTCCTTTCCCCAGTTTTATTGATGTATAACTGACAAAAAATTGTATACCTTATGTTGTATTATGTTGTTTGATGTATATATGTATTGTACAGTGATTACCAGGATGAAGCTAATTAACAGAGCCTTCACCTCCACTTGAATATAGTGAGAACTCTCAAGATCTACTCTCAGCATTTTTCAGATATTTGTATTTTGATTATAGTCATGACAATGCACAATATTTTTAGAATGTATTCTCCTTATAACTAATCTTCTGTAATTTTTAATATCTTCCCATTTTCCCCACTTCAGCCCTTGGTAACCACTGTTCTACTTAGGTAAGTTTAGCTTTTTTTTTTTTTTAGGTGTCCTCACCTTCTTATACCCACTTCAGAACAATCTGAATTAAAATTTTCCCCTGAGCAATTCTATTTCATTTAGCCTCTGCCTTTTTTCTTTAGGTTGTGAGGAAGTTGTTAATATTCAAGTCACCTCACTTAATGGATGCTGTCCTCAGTGGTTAATCTTCTGAGCCACAAATCTCCCTGTTTTCTCTCTGTTTTACTTTTGGAACCATACTTTTTTGAAGGGGGCTTTAAGTACATTCATGGTTATTAGAGTTAGGTGTGAAGGAAATGTGATAACTAATGGAACTTCAAGGTGGGCCTGTTTGGGCCTTTCTGGGTGCAGTTGAATTTTATGGTTTGGGGCAGAGTTGAGGTTAAATTCTATTAGAAACTGTTCTGAATGGAGAAAGAAACATCTAAAAGGAAGAGCCAATAAAATAGCTCATCCTGCAGACTACAGGAACAAGAGACTACTAATGCAATATCCTAGTTCTCTTGCTGCTTCCAAGCTTTGAGAGTACAGTAGGGGAAGGGTCTGTTTGCAAACTCGTTGAATTAGGTGATAAAGGATAAGAAAGGAAAATCTTTTTTTTTTTTTAAGGTTTTTTTGAGACAGGGTCTCGCTTTGTAGTTCAGGCTGGCCTTGAGCTCAGCCTCAAACCCACATCACAGCAATCCTCCTGCCTCTGCCTCCCAAGTGCTGGAATTACAGGTGTGAGCCACCATGCCTGGCGCTGTGGTATGTGGTACTGATTGCTACTGGGCATGGAGTCTCCATGCCCAGTATTGTATGTGATTACCAAGGATCGAACCGGGGTCCTTGTGCTTGCAAGATAGGCGCCGGAACCCCTGAGCTAAATCCCTGGCCCAAGAAAGGAAAATCTTAATATTTTTCTGAAAGATGGTCCCTCTCAAGGTAAATTCTTCAGTGAAGTCAGAAATCTACACTGACTGTCCTTACACTTCCTGGCAACTCTGGGAAAGGTCTGACTGAGTGCTTGGATTCCCTCGGTTGTCCTGTTCCGAGGTCTGTCGGCTTTCCAGTCTAGACAGCTGGGGATACAGGTTCTGATCCACACCCGAGCCTGGTCCTAGACAGCTGAAATACCTGAGGGCTGCTCTGCTGAAGAAGCTTAACTCAGTCTGTACCTGCTGGGGGGGGTGTTGCAGCGCAGGAACAATCTTGGCTAAAAGGT
Source organism: Petromus typicus (assembly GCA_004026965.1). Classification (NCBI taxonomy): domain Eukaryota; kingdom Metazoa; phylum Chordata; class Mammalia; order Rodentia; family Petromuridae; genus Petromus; species Petromus typicus. Next base: position 2,060 of record PVIR01044169.1, read on the forward strand.
TTTTAGATCCGGGTGGAGGACCTGCACTTTGGGTGTTTAGCACCTTCTCTGGAATATACAGGGCTGGAGAGAGGCCCCACCGGACAGAGCCTGGGGCCGACACTGAGGCATCATTTTGAGTGATTGTGATTGTTTTCCCTGGAAAGGAAGTGTAACATTCCCTAGCACTGGTCACTGTCTCGTAATAAATTCTTTCGCAGCAGTAGGTCCTGCTGTCTTACTGTGGTTGACAGTCATTCTTTTTAGATAATAGTAACATCAGTAATGAGATCTGTATCTCAGGGAGCAGTGAGTCTGCCCAAAAAGCAAGTGGTGATGGTCTTTTTTAGGTGAAGTTACTGAGATTCAGAGGGCTGACTTACCCGAGGTCATGGAATGACCAGTAGAGGAGTCTGAATCCACGGCACTCTTACTGTGAAGTGTGTGTCTGCACTGTCTAGTTAACACTGGGTCTGCAAAAAAAAAAAAAAAAAAATCAAAGCTGTGGAAACTGCCGTACAGCTGCTGTGTGAGCTGAGGCCTTAGGAGAATGGGTGCAGTGTACCCCTGTTCTCCAAATGTTCAGGTGAGACCTAACTGTGGACTCAGTTCAGCGTGAGCAGTCTGGACCTCTTTGAGGATTACTACCTGAGCCCTTTGTGTCCTGTTGGCATTGATCTTCCTGGAGCTCACTTCTGATCTCTTCACTTGAGGAGGCCAGAAGTGAGCAGGGATTTCTAGCGCAGTGCTGATGGGTGGATAATTCACATAAGCTGAGGATAGAGCTCTGATTTTTCCATGATATATGCAGCTCAGCTATCAGTATTTAAAATGTGCTGAATTCCTTGCTATTTTAAAATTGTGGTACTTTTAGAATCTTCATACTAATTTACTGCAACTGATTGTTACTAAAGCCATTTAGGCTCTTAGGCAGTGTGTGTATAGAACACAAAATCCTAACAGTTTGGATGTAGGGGCTCCACCATATGGCCTGTCACTTCTCAAGCTGGTATTTTAGAGCCTCTGGATTAATCTTATAATCAAATGTAAAAACAAGCTTGACCTAAGTTTTCTAGTTATGCCTCCCTAAGTTGCACTTTTTACCTTGGCTTATGAATGTAATTCTTTTCATGCTTCTGGTTGCAGACAAAACTGGATGAGAACCAAATCAAATTTCTCCATAAGGTTAACATTGAATCTAAACATTGAATATGATTCAATTCTTGTCCTAGTGGGATTAAAACCAGAATCATGGAAAGAATTAAGTTTGTGAACTGAGGTACCATTGTAGTTTTACTGCAGTGTAAAATAAACATTGTAATGTAAAATAAACTTTTATATTAAAAATACAAGAGCCTGGGCCAAGGAGTTAACTCAGTGGTTCTGGCATCTGCCTGGCAAGTGCAAGGTCCCAAGTTTGATCCCTGGTAACCACACATCACAGTGCCATGTGTGCTGACTCATCCTGTAATCCCAGCACTCGGGAGGCAGAGACAGGAGAATTGCTGTGATGTGAGTTTGAGGCTGAGCTCAGGGTCAGCCTGAACTACAAAGTGAGACCCTGTCTCAAAAAAAAGAAAAAAAAAAGGGCCAATGTGGATACAATTCAACAGTTTGTAAAGTGACACATTGAGATCAGTGCAGTGATGATCAGAGCTAAAGCAGATCTAGGGAGTTCTTGTCCACGCCCATTCTCCACCCTGTTTTTCCATCTATTCTGTGAGAGGATTCCCATAGCTGCCTCTGGGAGTACCATGGAGCCCTCTACTCCTGGCTGCCTTGAGTCCCACCCAGACTCAACCCAAGGCCTGAAATTCCATTCTGTTGTATTCATTTTCTTAATTCTGTTGCTGAGACTCCACTTTGCTCCTAACTCTTTGCTGGATGGAGTCTCTTTTATAGTAGCCCCTTTCTTTGCTATTTTGAGTCAAAGTGTGTATTGGAGAAGAAGAGTTAATGTTTCTCAACCAAGAGCTCCTTTCTGATTCTTAGAAAATAAAAATTTTAGTGAGGATAATGAAGATTTCTTGAAACAAGAGTTTGCAGAGATGAGTATGGGATTACTAGAAAAAAGAATCCATTGGCTTTTTGGGTAGGATTGTGACTTTTTGACAGGTCTCCCTATAAAATGAAGCAAGCCACATATTATAGTTGAGCACACTTACAGATTGCAAAATCTGTTTACAAAAGAGAGAGCTGTCTTCTGGGCCCTCATTCCAGAATCCTAGAGTGCTTCTGTGTGAGCGCCACGCACGCGTGCTGAGAGCTGCTTTAATCGCTCTTGGTCTCTCTCCCAGCCTGCAGAGATTTGTGGCCCAATCACACATTCCTGTCCTGTTGTGAAACAGGAATAACATTTGTGACACTGGAACAAACTTAGGATGAATGGCTGGTTCCGCTGACCAGCAGCTCAATTTCGCTTCTGCATTTAATTGCCTGCAAAAGCTGTTTATTGCCTTGTGCACTCCTCCACGGCAACATTATCTCTTAAATAAACATGTTGTACCAGGTTGACAAGGGAGAGGTGCATATCAAGGGAGCAGAAATAAATATGGGAGGGCTCCGAGCTGTACCTTGGATCTCCTTTCTGTCTCAGTGGTAGGCGCACTCTTGACTGTTTTCTGGAAGCCTGTGCCACAAGAGATGTCAAGACTCACGTTCCAGCCACAGTTAGGGTGTGGTCAGTAGACAAAGAGATGATGTCATTCCTCCTAAAGGCCACCTTGGCCCCCCACGGAAGTGTCACATAATACAGTAGCCCATTGAAATTTACTGTATATCCCTGGAATATGCTCATTTATTTTTTGAAAGCTTCACAACAGATATATTGAGATAAAATTCATATCACATAACTCATTCTTTTAAAGTACACAATTTCAGTTTTTTAAAAAACACCTAAAGTTTGTACACTGTCATTACTAATGCTAAAATTTTCCTTACTCCCAAAAGAAACCTTTTACCCAGGAGTGATTACTTTCTGTTTCCACCACCCTCATCCCCTGCTAACCACTATATTTGCTCTTTATAGTCTTGCTTTTCTTCAGATTTCATAAAAATGGAATTGTTCAATATGCTTTCTTTTGTGACTAGTTTACTTAACTGTGTTTAAACATTTATCTCATGTTATACAGCATGTTATTATTACCAAATGATATGTTCTCTTTAATTATCAAATAATATGCCGTTATATGCTTATATCCTTGATTCTGTTGGTGTGTGGTATATTATATTTGTTGAACCAGCATTTTGTCTCTGGAATAAAGTCAGATTGATCGTGGGAGATTATTACTGCTTCACCTTCATTGCCTGTTACTGATCTGTTTAGGTTTTTTGATACTCTTTGTTCAGTTTTTGGAATATTGTGTGTCTAGAAATTGATCTGTTTTTTCCAGATTTTTATATAGGTTTTCAAAGTAATCTCAGATAGTCCTTTTTATTTCAGTGGTATCTGTTGTAATGTCCCCCTTTCAGTATCTAATTATGTTGATTTGGGTTTTCTTTTTCTTTTGGTTTGTTTGGCTTAGAGTTTATTAATCTTGTTTTCAAAGAATCAGCTTGTTATTTCATTGATCCTGTGTTTTTTGGGCTTTTGTTTTTGTTTGTTGGAATCTCATTCTCATTATTTCCAGCACTAAATCTTTATACTTTTTTTCCCCTCCTGTTGGATTGGGTTTTTAGTTTATTCTTGTTTTCTTCCAGAACCTTGAGATACATCATTAGGTTATTTACTTATATCTATCTGATTTTTAATGTTGGTATTCATAACTTTAAACTTCTCTCTTAAAACTACTTTTGCAGTATCCAAGAGATTCTAGTATGTTATATTTCCATTTTTTTCAAAGTGTCATTTTATTTTATTATTTCTTTACTATGAGATGGTTTTAGTTCATGGGCTTGGGTGGAAGTTGTAGGGCAGCACCAGCAGGTCAGAATTGAGGTAGAAGTGTCTGGTTTTCTGGGCTTCACAAGACTGTTTCCTGAACACCTCTCTGTCAGTAGCATAATTCACACAGTAATGCAACTTCAAATAGTACTTGAGAAGCACATAAGCATAGCAGATTGACTACAGCAATGTCCCTGACAGTGACAGCTTCTACTATGACTTAATAGTCATATCCTTGGTAAGCACCAGGTGCAGATAGGCTGCACACGGCAGCCTCCCTTTTTGGCACAACTCTGACTCCCTTGTTCATTATCTTAGAAGACAAGAACCAAGAGAGCTCCATTTTCACTTGATTCTAGGAATTTTTAAATTTCTTATCTGATTTCTTCAGCATCTCCTGATCATTGAGAAGTAAATGTGTTTGTATAGTTTCTGTTGTTTCCCTGGCTGCTAATTACTAGTTTCATTCCATTATGATGCAGTAAGATCCAAGAAACTCTCCATTTTTTTTAAGAATTCCTTTTTGTTCTAAAATATGATCTGTTTTGCAGAGTTAAGACCATTTACCTTCAGAGTTCTTAGATAAAGGTATGTACTAGTTTCTGTCATTTTGTTGTTTTTATCTTTTTTTTTTTTTTGATACAGGCTCTCACTTTGTAGTTCAGGCTGGCCCTGAACTCACTAGTAGCCCAGGCCATCCTCAAACTCACAGCAGTGCTTCTGCCTCTGCCTCCCAAGTGCTGGGATTACAGGTGTGAGATATCACCCTTGACATTGTGGTATGTGATACTGAGTGGTGGGATTACAGGTGTGAGCCACTATGCCTGGCATTGTGATATGTAGTTACCAGGGATTGAACTTGGGTCCTTGCTCTTGCAAGGCAGATGCTGGAATCACTGAGCTAAACCCCTGGTCCTGTTTTTGTCATTTTTTTTCTCTCCTAATTCTCAATGGCTTGTTTAATCTTGCTCTTTTGTGTAAGATTCCTTTAAGTATTTTTTGAAATGCTAATTTAGAGGATATGAATTTCTTTAGTTTATGCTTAAATAGTTCTTTAGTCTCAGATTTGACGGATAGTTTGGCTAGATATAATATTCTGGGTTGGCAGTTATTTTCTTTTTGGGAGTTAAAATGCATTGTTTCATGCTCTGTTGGCTATTAGCATTTCTGCAGAAAAGTCTGAAGTTACTCTAAAGGGCTTGCCTGTAGGTGAATTGGCGTTTCTTCCTTGGTGCTCGCAGTGTCCTTCCTTGTTCTGTACTCTGCCATTTTAACTTGATTCAGGAAGTTTTTCTGGTCATTCCGGTTTGAGCTGCTGAATGTCTGTATCTTTGCCAATTTGGGGAAAATTGTAATTATTTCATCAAATAGATTTTTTATCCCATTAGTCCTCTCTTCTACACCAAAAATTGCAAAGTTTATTCTTTTAACCATGTCCCAGAGTTCTCTAGCATGTTTGGTCATGATTTCATCTTTTTTCCCTTTCTGTCTGTATGTAATAGTTCCTTAACCTTGTCTTCAAGTTCTGAAATTCTGTTTTCTGCTTGGTTTCCCACTAGTTTTGGGGTTGACTTATTGTGTCTTTTCCAGGACTTCTCTTTGGTTCTTCAGAATCTCTTTGTTGAGTTGTTTCTTTCTTTTCTTTTTTTTTTTTTTTAGGTTTTTTGAGACAGGGTCTCGCTTTGTGGTTCAGGCTGGCCCTGAGCTCAGCCTCCAACTCACATCACAGCAATCCTCCTGCCTCTGCCTCCCGAGTGCTGGGATTACAGGCGTGAGCCACCACGCCCGGCACTGTGCTATGTGGTACTGGTTGCTGCTGGGCGTGAGTCTCCACACCCAGTATTGTACGTGGTAACCGGGGATCGAACCCAGGACCTTGCGCTTACAAGACAGGCGCCGGAACCACTGAGCTAAATCCCTGGCCAAAATGTTCTTAAATTTTAAAAAAACAGTGTGGAATGGGTGCAGGAATAGAATACAAAATCCACTTAGTTTTTTTAAGACAAAGTAGGGAACTTCAGAACATTGTTAGCCGCTGCTGTTCCCAGAGTGATTTGGGCTTGTCCCTTTAATTTGTAGGGAGTCTTGAGCTAAGGAAGTTGATAAGACTTGTCTGAGGAGCTCAGCCAGAGCCCTTCCACTAGAATCGCTGGCCAGGTGCTCTCTGTGGAAATCATTTGTGACCTACAAGGCTCCCTGTGCATCCAGGGCCCACATTCTTAACTGGGTTGAACTAGCCCAGACCCCAGCTTTTCTTCGTATGGGGCTCTTGGTATGTACCCAGGGTGATCTTCAGCTCTTGAACTCAGGGGGATCCCCCATGGGTATTTAGAGCAGCTCTGCGCCTGACACATAGTCTCCCTTCGAAAGCACACTGGATTTTGGCCGCTATCTGTTAGTGAAAAGACTCTGAGAAAGGTTTGCAAGCAGTTACAAGAGGAATTTATGATATAAGCAATTTCAGGAAAGAGAAGGGAAAATAGATACAGTGTTTTCCTTGGACCAAAAGGACCAACAACCATAATTTGGTTTCTTAAGGTGTTCTTTTTTTTTTTGAGACAGGGTCTCGCTTTGTGGTTCAGGCTGGCCCTGAGCTCAGCCTCAAACTCATCACAGCAGTCCTCCTGCCTCTGCCTCCCGAGTGCTGGGATTACAGGCGTGAGCCACCACGCCCGGCACTGTGGTCTGTGGTACTGGTTGCTGCTGGGCGTGAGTCTCCACACCCAGCATAGGTATGTGGTTACCGGGGATCGAACCCGGGTCCTTGCACTTGCAAGACAGGCGCCGGAACCATTTAGCTAACTCCCCGCCCCTTCTTAAGGTGTTCTTAATGGAGTAACACAGAAGCATTAATTTCTGTTGATGACTGAAGGACTTCTTTTGTACATGTTCTCTTGCTGTGGTGTGGGACATTTGTTTTATGAACTCAGTAATTCTGGTAATTTTATGGTTGCTTATTTTGGAGTTTCTAGGAAGACAGTCATTTAATAGAAACATGTCGATCCTGACAGTTTTCTTTCTTGTAACTGCAGGCTGTTCTAAAGTGTTTTCTCAAAGGATTATGCAGATTAGATACCAAGAGTGAACACAGATGTCACTGTCTTGTGGCTCTTTGTCTGGAGCCAAAGGTGGTGGGCATTGCAGACAGCAAACCCAGACAGATGGTGTGAGGTGGGCTGAGGAATATATCTTAGCCACAGCAGGATTGGCAAGGGCATTTCTGTGGAGAATTCTGTTGAAAAGTATGTGCATGCCAGAAGAGAGCTGAGCTGGCCTCTGGAGACCCGGGGCACTGGGAAACAGGTAGCTGTTGCTCCAGCCACCCAGAGACTAAGGAATGCTTATCTCAGCTTGGCTTCAGCAACCCAGAGCATCCTGGGAAATCCAGGCAGGATGTCACTTTCAATCTTCTGGAGTCTTGAGAAGACCCAATGATTTCTGGGCCGTCCTATTTCCATTCTTAGGCACGTCTAGTTTGACAGGGACAGAATTGGAAAACCTTATGAAGGACTGAGCTGTATGGTGCTGCTGTACTACAGTCACTACCCCACAGTTGAATTAAAGGCAGAAAGAAGTCTGTATCATGCAGCTTTGGCCAATTTGTTATATTTCCTGTGCTCTGGCACCATGACATCCGGTTACTAAGCAGTACAGTCATTTGGGAATTCTGCAGTGTGCTTGAAGGTGAGATAATTAAATGCAATTTTTGAAAGCTCTCAGGTTTGATTTAGTTGGCCGAAATCATATCTATGTTTTCCTCCCTCCTTCATTCTCCCTTCACATCTCCCTTCCTCCCCCTTTCCTCTCTCTCCTTCCCCTCCTCCTCTTCCTTCCTCCTTCTTCTCTTTCTTTCTTTACATTGATGGTGTGCAGGCTTGAACTTGGCCTTGAGTTTACTAGGGAGCCCTACGTGTCACTGCGCTATGCCCCTAGGCTCTTATATTGTTTCTTCGCTGCTTTAGCTTATGTTTTTTTTCTCCTTGATAAATGATGTGAATATGATATAAAGTTGGTTGTTTTTGAGAATGTTTAAATACTTGGATGAGTGAATCCCAGATTTCATGAGAGTCAACATTGCTATGGTCTTTTAGGCAAAAATATAGTCTCACTATTTGAATAAAGATCAGAATCAAAGGAATGCATAACAGACAGGTTTGCCCTGTTTTCTTCCTTTCTTAATTGTCTAAAAGTATGAGAGGCAAATAAGAACAGTTTAAAAAAATTTCTAGTGTACTACAGAGTAAGAGTATAAAAAAGTCCTTCATGCACTCACTGGTCGTTCTTAATCTGGTGCTGGCTCTGGTGGAGACCACCAGAAAGGGGAACCGAGGCAGCGCATAGTTCTCTGATCACTTGCCATCAGAGTCATGAGGTTTCCCGGTGGAGCCGTGGGCCTTTGGAAAGACGGGCTCTGTACTGGGCGAGGTGGCATGAGGGGTTTTGTCAGCACCTATGTTTAGGATTGCCAGTGTGCGGTAACAGTGGAAAGCAGATTGATGCTTCTTATTTTAAAGTCCTCTAGAGGGGGCACACCCTTTAGTCTCTGTACCCTGCTGGGGCTGCTCTCAGCACTCCCTCTTCCGGGCATCACTCTTTTTTTTTTAAGGTGTTTTGAGACAGGGTCTCGCTTTGTGGTTCAGGCTGGCCCTCAGCTCAGCCTCCAACTCTCATCACAGCAATCCTCCTGCCTCTGCCTCCCGAGTGCTGGGATTACAGGTGTGAGCCACCACGCCCGGCACTGTGGTATATGGTACTGGTTGCTGCTGGGGTGAGTCTCCACGCCCAGTATCGTATGTGGTTACCGGGGATCGAACCCGGGCCCTTGCGCTTGCAAGACAGGCTCCGGAACCACTGAGCTATATCTCCGGCCCCGGGGCATCACTCTTGAGGTGGCCCACTCCCAGAGCTGGATTGCTGGGAAGATGGAGAATTGGGTGCGGTGGGGAAAGGTGTGGTGTTAACTTCTCATTTAATTTTTTACACTTTCTTTTGGTACTTTTCAGTTTTGATCAGCCTATACTAGGAGTATGTATATAGAGTATTTGTATAAAACCAAAAATGTGAGGGCTGGAACCTCTCTCTGTGTATGTGTATATTTGAAAGTAGCAGTATAGAATCTTGATTTTTTTTTTTAAATTGGAAACTAGAACAATTTAAGAACAAATTTTTCTTTAAATATCAAATAAAATATATTCTTAAAATAATTTTTGAAGCACATAATGAGAAGAGCATTTTTATTTGAGCCATTTGGTAGCCAGTTGAGAGGGGTCCTTGGAGGTGACTTCCCACCAGATAAGCAGGAAGGAGCAAGCCGGAGGGGTGCTGGGCAGCTGCCTGGTGCCAGGCTCTTTCCACCTAAGCTTCTGTCCTCTCAGTAAACGTGCCCTGTCAGGGTCGTCAGCCTGTGTGGGTGAGGAGGGCA
>PVIR01044170.1:0-11359 GCA_004026965.1 Petromus typicus
GGGGGCCGGGGAGTTAGCTCAGTGGTTCCGGCGCCTGTCTTGCAAGCGCAAGGGCCCGGGTTCGATTCCCCGGTAACCACATAACAATACTGGGTGTGGAGACCCACACCCACACCCAGCAGCAACCAGTACCACACATCACAATGCCGGGTGTGGTGGCTCACGCCTGTCATCCCAGCACTCGGGAGGCAGAGGCAGGAGGATTGTGATGTGAGTTGGAGGCTGAGCTCAGGGCCAGCCTAAACCGCAAAAGCGAGACCCTGTCTCAAAAACCCTAAAAAAAAAAAAAAAAATTAAAAATAAAAAAGGACAGGAGATGTAGCTCACTAGGAAGGGCCTGAATTCAATCCCTAATGGGAAAAAAGAAAATATATAACAGTTCTTATAAAAAGCTGGCTGGGATACCTCACACTGTAGCTGTAGGATGGTCAGAACTCTGCCCCCAGCACTTCAAAATAAATTACTGAATAAATAAAGAGTAGGCTACGTTAAGCTACATTATTACAAGTTGAGAGAGTGCTCATGATTGCGGGAGGTGGAGGCAGTGACCAAAAGGGCAAAGGAAGTGCCAAGAGGACCCTGTTCATTCCCATTTTCTTGAGCTGGTGGGTGCCTGCAGGAGCAAACCCAGGACCTGCGAACAGGCCTGAAAGCCCAGGTGGTTTTTCCTAGCTAACCAGGCACTTTTTCTTTTAGTCATTCCTAAAACTGTGCAACGTGACTTACAGTGTTTACATATTATAGCAAGAGGTGCCCTGTTCTTGCCATCTGGGGATGGTGCCCAGGGCCTTGCACATGCCCCGCAAGCACTATGCCACTGAGCTCCACCCGGGCTGGAAGCACTTGTTATAGGCAAGTCTCCTTGTGGCTGGTCAAAGGGAGTCAAAGCTTATGCAACTATTCCTGTCAGCTCTGTCTAATGAGTTTAAATTTCAACAGCCTTGTTAGGCTTCTAACATGGAAGGGTCACTGTGACATCGTTGCAAAGTTGAGACAAGTTTTGACCTGCCCTTCCAATCCCATGGCAGCCATGGTGGGAAGCTCCCCCAGGAGAACATTAGCTGTCCCTACTGAGGGATTTTTTTTTCTTTTTCTTTTGTGGTCTTGGAGATTAAACCTAGGGCCTTTGTTTAGTCCTTTTTTATTCTTTTATTTTAAGATAGGGTCTCGCTAAGTCACCAAGTTACCCAGGCTGCACTTGAACTTGCAATCCTCATGCCTCAGCCTCCCAGAATGCTAGAATTACAGGCATAGTACATCACAAATGGCTCTACCAGGTCTTCCGAGCAAGCCATGCTTGCCATGTTTTCAGAGATTTTGGGTAGATACCTCAAGGAAACATGGCCCAAGGGAAGTGGTAATTTTATTGTTTGTCTCCTGGCACTGAGGATGAAATCCAGAGCCTGGAGACTGCTCCATTGAGCTAAACCTCCAGCTGAGGGTTCCCAATGTCTTGACTGTCTCTAATGGGTTACTCTAAAGAGAGAAAAAAACTTACTGTGCAGCAGGCAGGTACAAACCCAGTGTCTTCATAATTAGCAACTGAAGGCAGGCGTCCTGGCACCTACCTGTAATCCCAGCACTCGGGAGGCAGAGGCAGGAGGATTGTGATGTGAGTTGGAGGCTGAGCTCAGGGCCAGCCTAAACCACAAAGCGAGACCCTGTCTCAAAAAAACCTAAAAAAAAAAAAACCAAAACAGAATCACAAAATAACCCCATAATTAGCAACAAGTAGTTGGCCACAGTGGTGCGTGTCTGTACTCCAAACACTTGGGAGGCTGATGCAGGAGGATGGAGAGTTTTAGGGCAGCCTTCTAGGTGCTACATAACAAGATCTTAGAGAGGGAGGGAGGGCAGGGGAGAGAAGAGGGCAGGGGAGAGAGTGGGCACACATGTCTACAAATAGCTACCATTTACTGCATCACAAGAAAGCTCATATTTATCTGCCAGAGAAGGCAGATTCCTGGAGCAAAGATAAACAATAGCATCAAAGCAGGCCGGAAGGTCTCCGAAGAGAGCCAAGGGCCTCATGGTTGCAGCCTGGCCCCAGTGGAGTAGGCCTTGCTGCTCTGGTTGGAATGACTGCCCCAGAAGCAGTTTGTGAGGACAAGGTTCAGTTTTCACAAGATCAGGATTTTAGTTTTGTTTTTGTTTTGCATTGCTGGGGATTGAAGCCAGGACTTTGCACATGCCAAGCAAATGCTATACCACTGAGCAAATAAAAAATTAAATTTTTTTGAGACAGGGTAAGAACTCACAGCAATCCTGCCTCAGGCTCCCAAGTGCTAGAATTATAGGCGTGGATTACTACATGGGACAATACTAATTAATTTTCCAGGAAAAAAACCACCAGAAGGGATCTATAGAAAGAATGCAGGGATGAGGTGTGGTGGCACATGCCTGTAATCCCAGCACTCTGGGAGGCCGAGGCAGGAGGATGACAAATTCCAGCCTAATTTGGGTAACTAAGCAAGACTCTGTCTCAAGTAAAAAATAAAAAAGGGCTGCGATGTAACTCAGTGTTGAAACCCCTGGATTGAGTTCCCAGTACTGAAAAAACAAAAATAAAACCTGAGCGATGCTGTGTACACTGGCTGGAAGAGAAGAGGAGCGTTCCGAATCAAGCAAGGACCCTTAATCCCCTTTCTCCTGGAGCAATAGCATGGGCAGATCCCTGAAGCGTAATGTCTAGTTGGCTCCAGCAGAGAGCGCTAGTCCCATCCGGGTCATGAAATTCCACTACCAGGTACAGAGTGAAAGGCCTGAATCTGTGCCAGACTGCTTATCTGGATTCCTTTGCTTACCTGCCATCAACGGAATGAGAAACAGCCAAACATGGTGGCTCACACCACCTGCAGTTCCAGCACTCAGGGGGCAGAGGCAGGAGGATTGCTGTGAGTTCAAGGCTCACCTGGGCTACATAGTGAGTTCAGGGCTAGCCTGAACTATGAAGCGTGATGCTGTCTCAAAAAAACAACCAAACAAACATAAAATGTGGTTGGGGCTGGGCATGGTGGTGCATGCCTGTCACTCCCGCTCTCATGAGTTTGAGGCCAGTCTGAACTACATAGCAAGACTTTGTCTCAAAACAAAACAAAAAAGTTTGAAAGATAGCTCAGTGCAGAGGCATTAGGTTAAATCCTCAGTATCAAAACAAAGGTACTTAGAAAACCAGAAAGCATGCTATCTTCTGAGGGATTTACTTATTTTTGAGACAGAATTCAGTCATGTTGGCCAGGCTGGTGGGGAACTCCTAGGCTCAAGCGATCCTCCCACCTCTGCCTCCTCAGTAGCTGGGGCCACAGACATATGCACTGTGTCACCTTCTGAAGTATTTATTTATTGATCGATTTTTTTTGAGACAAGGTCTTACTATTGAGCCCAAGCTAGCAGCAATCTTCTCGTCTCAGCCTCCCAAATGCTGAGATTACAGAAGCGCACCACTGTGCCAAGCCTGGCTTCTGAAATAGTTAAAAGAACAGCTAGCAGTGGCAGAATGATTGCTGAGGGAGCACAAGGCCCTGGGTTCCATCCTCGGCAAGGCAGAAAAGAAGTAATAGGAAAGATGGGTGCACACCTGTAATCCCAGCACTTGGAGGCTGAGGCAGGAGGATCGTCACAAGTTCAGGGCCAGGCTGGGCTACACAGTGAGTTCAGAGTCAGCCTGAACTACATAGCAAGACCTTGTCTTTAAAAAAAATGTACTAAATCTGGGAATTTAGTTCAGTGGTTCCAGTGCCTGCCTTGCAAGTGCAAGGTCCCTAGTTTGGTCCCCAGTAACCACATACCACAATGCAGGCGTGGAGACTCATGCCCAGCAGCAATCAGTACCATGCGTACCACAGTGCTGGGCGTGGTGGCTCACGCCTGTAATCCCAGCACTCGGGAGGCAGAGGCAGGAAGATTGCTAAATTTGAGGCTGAATTCAGGACCAGCTTGTACTACAAAGCAAGACTTTGTCTTGAAAAACAAACAAATAACAACAACAACAAAAAGCCAAACATAATAGGGTAAAAATCTGAGAGATATTTCAGTTGGCCACTAGCAGGTGTAAGAGTACAAAAAAGTAAAAATTCATAGTGGACAGGAAGGGGAAAAACATGGGAGGGCACTGAACAGCCAGAAAATTCACTTCCTTCTTGTTGCCTTGGGTGGAATCTGCTCAGTCATCAGTTTCTGGATATTTCCTAAGAGCCTTCCGTTTGAGGCCTGTTTATTCACAAGGTTTTCTGCACTGTGGCTCAGAGGCAATTTAGCTTTTGATTGTGCAGGTTGTGTCTAAGTGGAATATTCTGGAAATGCAGCTTGACCCCAATTAAGGAGGTTTCTAGAGGCATTGGATGCACCTCTAGTGACAAGCTCAAGTCTATGATAGGGGAGAATCTGGGGTTCAAAAGGGAATTCCAAAACTCACAGAGGGTTTCTGAACTCAGCAGTGATCAGCCAGAGCAGCTCCGGATAGGGTTAGAGCTTGTTGCCACTCAGGCTAGTGGCAATGCTGTTAGTCTCTGGCACTTTCTGGGTTTCTCTGAAGTTTGTGGATCATTTGACTTGGCCATGGTAGGGCTGGAACCAGGGTTTCTGGAATGCCAAGCGAGTGCTGAACTACCAAGCCCTACCCCCAGCCTTTGCTTCTGGAATTTCACGTGATCGCTGCTTTTCTTGAAAGACAAGGATGGATGATAATGGTTATGGGTTTTGCAAATGAAAGTTAAAATTTTGCAGTTCTTTTTTTCCCAGCTGATTGCCAATTATTTTGTTGTGGAGAGCACTTACTATCAGATTATCGCCTGGACAGCAGTTGAAGTGTTCCATGTGTCCTTGTTGATCCTAGCTACCATGCTGCACAGCAGACCTCTTAGTTTATTTGTCTTGCTCCACTACATTTTAGGCCTGTTCATTAGTAACTGCACGTCTCTTCCTCCTCACAGCCCCTGGCCACCTGCTCTCTGATTCATTCATTTGACCATTTCAGAGACTTGGAACACAAGGAATCATGTAGAATTTGTCTTTCTGTCCTCTGGCCGAGGCAATTTGTGTCTCCTTTACTGAACCAGGAGGGTAGTTTTCCCAAGTCTCCCAGCAACATCCCTCCACAAGACAGCAATAGCTCTCAAGCCAAGAAATGCTCACTGAGAAGATAAACAACAACCAGAGCGTACACATGGCTTGCTGCAAGATGTTCAAGAGGGCCTCAGGTCTTTGGTCCCTAACCATATCCTAGTTTCCTAGTCCTTCATGTTTATGTCATAGGAAAGTAGGACATCAAGGCCAACTTATCCTTGCTGTGGTGAATAATGACATTGTTAACTGAAGCCCACTTTTCCATTAGCTAGCTCAAGTAATAGCAATGCACATAAAGATTATTTTATTTCTATTTATGTATATATTTTTTGTTTTTTGAGAAAGGGTCTCACTATACAATTCAGGCTGGCCCTGAACTCACCATGTAGTCCTTAGGCTGGCCTAAGGCTCATGGAAGTCCTGCTGCCTCATCCTCCCAAACACTGGATTACAAGTATGCACCGCCACACCTGGCCCTATTTATGGCTGATTGGTTTTTTTGAGACAGGATCTCATTCCACAGTTCAGGCTGGTCCTGAACTCAGCCTTGATCTCAGAAACTCTCCTGCCTCTGCCTCTCCAGCACTGCTATTTGCTACTGATTACTGGTGGGCGTGAGTCACCACTCGGGATATTGTTGTATGTGGTGACCGAGGATCAAACCCTGTACCTTGTGCTTGCAAGGCAGGTGCTGGAACCAATGAGCTAAATCCCCAGCCCTATGGTTGATTTTTATAATGACTCCTATTATGGTCAGGAACTCAGCACAGTGGCAAAAACCTATAGTAAATACCTATAGTTCCAGCTGCTAAGGAGGCTCCCTTGAGCCCAGGAGTTAGAGGCTATCCTTTGTCTCAATCAGTCAATCAAGAGTTTAAAAAGAGTAAAACTGGAGTTTGGGGCATAGCTAGAGGTAGAATACTGCATGAGATCCTAGATTCCATCCCCAACGTCACAAAAAGTAAGTAAAGTAAAAGTAAATAATGGTTTGTGTATAGGAAATACTAAAAAGAATCTAAAACTGGGGTCTTATCTTACTAAAAAACTTTTGCACAGCAAGAGAAACCACCAACAGACTGAAGAGGTAACCCACAGTGAGGGAAACTTTTTTGCCAGCAGTTCTTCAAAGACAAAGCACTGGGCCAGGAATTTAGCTCAGTGGTTCCATCACCTGTCTTGCAAACGCAAGGGCCTGGGTTTAGTCCCTGGTAATAAATACAAAAATACCAGGCGTGGAGACTCACGCCCACCAGCAATCAGTACCACATCCCACAGAACCCTCAGGGCAATTACTTTAGCCATCTGAACTGATTTAATTTTTTTTTTTAGGTTTTTTGAGACAGGGTCTCGCTTTTTGGTTCAGTCTGGCCCTGAGCTCAGCCTCCAACTCACATCACAGCAATCCTCCTGCCTCTGCCTCCCGAGTGCTGGGATGACAGGTGTGAGCCACCACGCCCGGCACTGTGGTATGTGGTACTGGTTGCTGCTGGGTGTGAGTCTCCACACCCAGTATGGTATGTGGTTACCGGGGATTGAACCCGGGTCCTTGCGCTTGCAAGACAGGCACAGGAACCACTGAGCTAACTCCCCGGCCCTGAACTGATTTAATTTCTGAAAGAAATTTACATTTCAAGAATAAATTTTGGGGCTGGGGATTTGGCTCAAGTGGTACTGTGCCTATCTTGGAAGTACAAGGGCCCAAATTTGATCCCTGGTACCGCCAAAAATAAAAAGGATAAGTTCATCTATGCATGATGGTGTACACTTATGATGCTATTTGGGAAGGTTAGGTAAGACAACTGCGAGCTGGAGGCTAGCCTGAGCCATTTAACAAGACTTGTCTCAAATAAATGAATGGTTTAAATGTATCATAGTAAGGCCTCTGATTTTTTTTCATATTTAAAACTATTCCTGTAAAAATTTGTAAAATATATATACAATAAAACTTTTCTTTTCCATTTTGAGGATACAGGAAAGAACTGTCTTTTCCTCCTATGCTATCACTTAACAGCACAGGACTGACCAAACGGGTTTCCCAGCCCCAAACAAGCAATCAATCAGCCAAACACTAGGTGGTGCTCTCGGATTCCAGGCCACAGTCTACCTGGAGATTAGCATCAGACCCCACCCAGTACAAGAGTGCCTTCCTGGCCCCCCATGCCAGTCCATGCCAGTCCCAAGGTCTAGTCTGTTTTGTGGGTGTTTCTTCTCTTTCTTCTTTGCTTTGTTTTTGGTTGTTTTTTAATCCAGGATCTGGCTATGTAGTCCAGACTGTTCTTTGAACTCACTATATAGTCCCAAGCTGGCCTCAAACTCGTGGCTATCCTCCTGCCTCAGCCTCCTGAGGGCTGGGAATACAGATGTATGCCACCATGCCTGGCTTCTCTCCCCTTCTCCCGCTCCCCTGCCCCTGTTCTCAGTGGGGAATCCGAGCAAGTGCTCTGACACCAAGCTGCCCCTAGCCATTCTCTCTGTTCATTTAGTCGACAATCAACTAGAATTCCCATGACCTGGGCTTCAGATCCAATTAATATGCTAGCACAGCTCACAGAGTTCAGGGAAACTCTGACTTCCACTTCCCCACTTTTTATTAAGGCTGTCACAAAGGTTCACACCATGAAGAGACAGAGGGCAGGCCGGGGAGCTCCTTCCGCCCTCGAGGCTGGCCATGTGCTCAGCTCTGCAGGTGGCTTTCAATCCACGTGTGGCTTCATTCCATGAGCGTAGTTCATTAAGCCTTCGGCTTCTCTCTCTTCCCTGGGGGATGGAGGTGGGGATGCCACTAATCCATTCTGAAATGAAAGGTTGCTTTATCATACTGAGTAATCCAAGGGTGTTAGGAGTTGTATGGCAGGACACTGGACAAAGACCAGTTTTATTGAAGCAGCAGAATATAAATCAAACCAAACCAGTCCAGGAGAATGGAAGATACTTGAGAGTATTGGAGGCAAAGTATTTATTGCCAGCCAAGACTAATGGAATTCCTTTCCAAAGTGGTTACCCCCATCACCACCACCACCAAAGCAGGGGTCACAGATATGAGGCCCTTAGGTCACAGAGGCCCCAGGAGCATAGAGTCACATAATTGGGTACAGGCCACATAAGAGGTGGAGAATACAGCATCAGGCTCTTACTGCATTAATTTTCTGTTCCAAGCAATACAGGTTAATTGGTCAGAAGGTTTCATCAATGCCGGCATATTCACATAGCCTCGTTTTCATGCAGCTCTTCTGGAGACAAAGACATTCCTGTGCTGTCTGAAGAAGCTGGGCTATAAAAAAGAGGAGGTGCAGGTGGGGGCTGCTCCTCTGCCTGCCAGTTAACAGAAGAAGCTATTTTCCCAGTTCAAGGTTTCAGGAAATTGCAGCTGTTTTTGTTTGTTTTGTTTTGTTTTTTTAGGTTCTGGGGATGGAACTCATGGCTTCCAGTGTGGTAGGCAAGTGGTTTACCACCGAGCTATCTCCAAGCCCTTTTTTATTTTCATTTTTATTTTGAAACAAGGTCTTACAAAGTTGCCTAGAATGTCATTGAATTTGTGATCCTGGGTGGCTCCTTTGGTGCTAGCTCAAAACCACTTTAAAAAAAAACACATAGCTGAGTGTGGTGGCTCACGCCTGCAATCCCAGCACATAGCAGGCTGAGGCAGGATGATTGCTGTGAGTCCTAGGCCAACCTGGGATACATAAGCAAGACCCTGCCTCAGAAAAACTGATAAATAAATAAAAAGACACCCTTTACTGAGCAGGGTGGCATCCTACTTTTTTTTTTTTTTTTTTTTGAGACAAGGTCTCGCTTTGTAGTTCAGGCTGGTCCTGAACTCACTGTTTAGCCTAGGCTGGCCTCTAACTTGTGGCAATCCCCCTGCCTCTGCTTTCTGAATGCTGAGATTACAAGTGTGAGCCACCACATCCAGCACTGTGATATGTAGTTACTGGGGATTGAACTTGGGACCATGTACTTGCCATTCACAGCACCTGCTTTGTTAACTACTGAGCTGTCTTTAACTACTGAGCTAAAATCCTTGGCCTAAGGTGGCATACTTGTAATCCCAGTTCCTTTGTAGGCTGAGGCAAGAAAATCATAAATTCCTGGGTACTAAGCAAGAAGCCATCTTTTTTATTGGTACATTTTAGATCTAATGATAAGAATTGTCATAGGGAATTTGCACTTGTACAAGATATAAGCAAGACATTGTTTAAAAAAAAAAAAAAGAGGCATGGGGCCAGGTAGTTAGCTCAGTGGTTCCGGCACCTGTCTTGCAAGCGCAAGGACCCAGGTTCGATCCCCGGTAACCACATACAATACTGTGTGTGGAGACTCACGCCCAGCAGCAACCAGCACCACATACCACAGTGCCAGGTAACCACGTACAATACTGGGCGTGGAGACTTACGCCTATAATCCCAGCACTCGGGAGGCAGAGGCAGGAGGATTGCTGTGACATGAATTTGAGGCTGAGCTCAGGGCCAGCCTGAACTACAAAGTGAGACCCTGTCTTAAGAAAAAAAATTGACCTTTGAGACTGGATCTTGCTAAATGCCTGTATTGTCTAAGCTGAGCTTGAATTTGCCATCTTCCTGCCTAGCTTTCCAGAGTGCAGAGATTACAGGCATGTGAAGCCCAGGGCTTTCACACTGAGCTATATCAAGGCAATTCTCCTGCCTCTGTCTTCCGAGTGCTGGGATTACAGATGTGAGCCACTACGCTCAGCATTGTGGTACATGGTTGCCTACCGGGATTGAACTCAGGACCTAGCGTTTGCCAAGCAAACGCTGGAACCACTGAGCTAAATCTCCGGCCCCTGGGTTTAAACTTTGGATCCTTCTGCTTCAGCCTCTTAGAATTCTAGCCTTACAGGTGTGTATTACCATACCTAGCATTGTAGTTTGTTTTTTGTTTTGGTTGTTTTGGGGGAATAGGGTCTCGCTAAGTAGCCCAGGCTGCCCTCAAACTCATAGTGATCCTCCTGCCTCAGGCCTCCACATTTCTGAGATTACAGGGGTGCGCCATGGCACCTGGCCACACCCAGCCCTGTAAACTCTTACATACATTTAAAAATAAATTTTAGGCTAAGCTTGTAGTTTAGTGGTAGAATGCTTGCTCAGTGTGCACAATGCCCTGAGTTCCCTCCCCAGCATGACAAGAAATAAAGCAAATTGTATTGATTTCTTTAAAATTTAACTGGAAATAAAATTGAGATTGTACTGAAAGTAGACATTAATTTGGAGCTGGGTGTGGTGGCATACACTACTGTGATCCCAGCACTTGGGTGGATGAGGCTGGAAGATCATCATGAGTTCAAGGCCAGCCTGGACTACACACAGAGACCCTGTCTCAAAAAACCAAAACCAAATAAATAAAAAAAGAAATTGGACATTAATTTGGAGTAATCTTAAGTCATCATGAGGTGGCCAGGCACAGTGATATATACCTGGAGTCCAAACTACTTGGGAGGCCTGGGTAGGAAGATTGCTTGAGTTCAGGAGTTAGAGACCAGCAATATGGCAAGACCTCATCTAAAAGCAACAACACAAATTTTTTTATAATATACAGCTGTCTTCACAAGAGCATGAACTGTGTCTCCATTTGTTCAAATCATCATTTATATATATATATTTATTCAAATATATATATTTGGGGTTGCTGTTGCTGTTTTGAGGAAAGGGTCTCCCTATGTAAGGTGCCTTAAACGATATTTAGTCCAGGCTGAGGTTTTTTGTTTCTGTTTTGGTTTTCAGTTTTTGAGACAGTGTCTCACTTTATAGTTCAGGCTGGTCCTGAGCTCACTATGTAGCCCAAGCCAGCCTCAAACTCTCAGCAGTCCTCCTGCCTCTGCCTACCTAGTGCTGGGATGACAGGTGTGAGCCACCACAGCTGGCACTGTGGTATGTGGTACTGATTGCTGTTGGGTGTGAGTCTCCACACCCAGCATTGTATGTGGTTAACTGGGGACTGAATCGGGATCCTTGCCCTTGCAAGACAGGCACTGGAACCACTGAGCCAAATCCCTGAGCACCCCCCTTTTTTTTGTACTGAGGATAGAACTCAGGGGCCGGGGAGTTAGCTCAGTGGTTCCGGCGTCTGTCTTGCAAGCGTAAGGGCCTGGGTTCGATTCCCCGGTAACCACATAACAATACTGGGTGTGGAGACCCACACCCAGCAGCAACCAGTACCACATACCACAGTGCCGGGCGTGGTGGCTCACGCCTGTCATCCCAGCACTCAGGAGGCAGAGGCAGGAGGATTGTGATGTGAGTTGGAGGCTGAGCTCAGGGCCAGCCTGAACCACAAAGCA
>PVIR01044171.1:0-11366 GCA_004026965.1 Petromus typicus
CTGGAACCACTGAGCTAACTCCCCGGCCCAGGAACTAAATTGTTTTATGAAAAGAAGAAAACAAGCATGTTGTGTTAAGGTGCAGGTCTGTTGTAAACAACAAGTATTCAAAATTTGAGAAAGGAAAAAGACAACTTGACCTAGAGAAGTTAGAAATATTTAGGCAAATTCTGGGCTATGGATGAACTTTGAAAACAAACAATATATCTATCACACAAAGTTCTTCAAATTTTGTCTTCTTGAAAATGTATTTGGCTTAATAGCAATTTTATATCACATTTAGTGGTGTACACACTGATCAGCTGGAAAGAAATCAAAATTCAAATATGCAACAGTTTATGCTTTTGGTAACATAAATGGAAAGAACATCTTTAAAGTATTGACAAATATAATGGAACAAATATAAATAAGAAAAAAACCTGTAAAGAAATAATTATTGGAAAATGTTTTATTTCTCATATACCAAAGGAAATGTAAAAAGAAAATACCAAGCTAATACAATGCTATGTTAAATAAATTTATAGAAAACTAACATTCTAGAAATTGCAAGTGAAATGCAGTGGTACAATATAGAGAGAGCAATTTTTAATATCTAGTAAAATGCAAAAGAACAACCACTAATCATTTTCCATGATCAAAATAGGAGAATAAGAGCAAAAGTTTTATATATTCTAAATCAGAATGACAGACATATAGCTTTTTCTGTGATAAAATTGCTCATAGTAAAAACTGTTTAAAGTCAATTTTTAAAACTCATGAATTTTCACACAGAGAAAGTACAGTGATCTCTTGAATATATAAACTGTAACTCTGGGAGAGATATGATCTCTTGATTGAAGACCAGTTCCACATGAAATCCAATTCCCTGCATCTTGATTCCCTCCTGGAGACACACTAAGATGCATTTGGGCCCATGATTTTATGTTATGGTCAGCTACCACAGAAGCAGCACAGTGGGGTGGGGGCAGGAAGCTTTTCATGCACTGTAACTGGAAGTGGAAGAGAGCATTGCAGGAGAGCAGGGAAACAGAGAGAGAGGGGAAAGGGCTGGGGACAGCCTGAGACCTTCAAATCGCCCTCTACTGACATGTTTATTCCAAGGAGGCCAACATGCTGATTGTGCATTCAGCTAACGTCACACCAAGGGGTTTAACCACTGATGTCTTCATGGTTAGATCACATCTCAAGGTCCCCCTTTGAACACTGTTACACTAAGTATTAGTTCCTCAGCATATGAAGCTCCCTAGGACATTTTATATTTAAACCATAATATCCATTTTCTCATATGGTCTCCATTGATGATAAGGGAAAAATCAAATGCACTAAAGAGATTTCTCACTCTCACAGATATTTGCATCTATACAATGACTACAGTGTTTCCTTCTTATCAACAGCTTTCCTGCCTCTTGGTGAACTGTGACCTGAAAATATTAAATACAAACTTCTAGAAATTTAGAGAAATTCATATATTGCAGGTTTAGCTTCTCTGTGAGATCCACATAAAAATAGACAGTTGTTGAGATTTAAAGCATAGTAGTCAGTTTGAGTACTATTGCTGAAGTTTAGTGATGTGTTTGAATGTGTGTGTGTGTGTGTGTGTGTGTGTGTGCATGTTCACAATTTGTCATTTCTCAGCTGGCATTGATTTCTCTACAGCTAGTTTCTACAATAGCTTAGCATTTTATTTTTAGAGAAACATTATTTATAACAATGTCTTCAAGAAAACATAAATGAATATGATAAAAATACACGTTGAATTTCTTCTCCAGAATTTTGATGATGAATATATGTTCTGTTCAAACAACAGCAGTTCCCACGTTTCATATTTATTGGTACTTGAAATCATGAGTAGTCATATTTTTATTTACTTCTAAACTTTAGTCAGGAATCCACTTACAAGAAGGCTCCCAGTGATCCATCTCATGTACTCCCTCCCTCCTAGTGCTTGTTCCATACAAACATTGTTCAGTGTGACAAATGGCAGCACATACTACATTCGGCATTGTAGAAGGGAGAAGACTGTGGTTTCTCTCTTAAGCATCTTTTTGTCATTTTTTCTTTCTTTTTCTGCTCTGTGAACTAATGGCTTTGGTGAAAATCTCACACAGATCAAACCAATGATAGCTCTAGCAAACATGTCCAAGAGTCATGAACTGTGACAACTACCATGGAAGAGTTGCAGGTACATCCTCCAGCCCTTGGTGAATCTTCCTGTGACTACAGCCTCTGTGCACCGGGAAATCACAATCTAGTGGAAGTCTGAGCTAAAACCATGCAATAAACATGCTGCTGGATTTCTAATTCTCCATAGCTCCATAGCTCAGCTTCAGTGTGAGGGCAATTTGTTAGGCAGCAATAACTGACTGATACACCATTTAAAGGAGGCCTTGAAGAAACAGTCATATCACTGTTTAGCTACAATAGACTCAGTTATGTCCCTGTGAAGCTTACCATTTCTGAAATATCTATTCTTTTAAATCAACTTTCTCTTATTTTCCATTTCAAGTTTTCCTGTGAATGTACTAGAAAATGAAGCAGTATTAATTAAAATATAGAATCATTAGCTGAAGAATCTTCACAAACAGTTAACTATGCCAATTTTGTGTTATCATACAAGATGATTTAAATAGAAAACCTGTTAATTTTAATGATGGCTACTATTGTGCATTGTCTTCATAAGATTAGTTTTTATGAATTATGTTAACTAAAATGTATGTAGACAAAATCAAACAGTGAAAAATTTGTCATGACTAAGTTAAAGATTCAACAATCAATAAAATTAATTGATTGGGAGAGCATGATGTATGTAATCAATTCAGTTTATAGTTCAAAAGCTCAGACAGTTTGTACTTAGTTTGATAATGATAACGTGCATGGTAAATTAAATATTTTCAGCATTAATTGACTTAAGAATTTTATTTCATGAGGAGAATATATATTAATTTTGTTCAGAGAACCTGTCCTTTTCTAAAAATTAAAATTGTACATGCGTATATTTACAAATATTTCATATACACATATTTTTGATAGCTGAACTACAAAAGTTTTGTAATGAAGCTAATATGAAATGCCTAGAATATTTCAGATCAGCTATAAGTGTGTTCTCATTTTTCTACCTTGAAGTTGAAACCGAGAAAACTTTTAACATTGTAGTGTCTGTAGTTTATTTGGAAAACTCTGGTAGGAATCATAAGTTGAAATAATTCATTTGATAGAGAATTGTATTGATAAGAATTATTGAAAAATAATTTCTGAATTAGGAATCTAAATAATTTCATTAAAATATTAAATGATATCAAAACATCTTTAAAATATCATGTTGGTATATTTTGGAGGAGGCTTTGGAAATTAGTAGCTAAAAAACTATGCAAATAGGGTATTATAGGCAATGATAATAAGTGTAACTACTTAAAAAGGTAACACAATTCCCAGTTTTACTTTATTATACATATGGGTAAAATTTGAGTAAAACCAATTTCTTTTTACTGGTATGTTAAATAATTTCCTGGATCCAAAAGTTCAAAACTGTTTCATTTCAAGCACTTTTTGTATTATCACTCACTTTGTGGGTAAAGCTCATAAAAAATCACCACAGTTATAGTGCATTTCACACATGAGTGGGAAAGTCAGCTGACCAGAGATAATGCCTTGTCAGTGAATGAAACTCAAGCATAGGAAATAATTGTTACCAACTAAGAAGGATACATCTTTATCATCAAATATTTTATTTTCCACAGAATATGGTACAAGTTCTATACTACAGGATATTTTGCAATTATTGAAAATTATTTGTATACCCAAAATGGGGGCACTTAAATTGAAATTAGTTTTGATGTTTGTGTTTATGTACAACAAGCTAAGATATAGCTCTTTGTAATTATTTTTCCAATAGTGTGGATATAGGTGCATGTTTATCTTGGATTTAATTTGCTTTTTAAGGAAATGCCCTTCTCAAAGTGATATGCACAAAAATGTGAACATGGACTGTGTTTTATGTACCCAGCCCGGCTACATAACTGCGGAGTAATTTAATAAATCAGTAAAAATTGTAAAATACTACAGAAATTTAAAAGGTACGCATGCTAGTTAATTTTCTGTCAATGCTGAGACAAAATACCTAATACCCAAAGTTATATTGCAGAAGGTGTATTCAACTCACAGTGTGAGGAGGCTCAGTTCAGCATCAATTGGCTTCGGAGCAAAGGGGCACAGGGCAGAGGGGCATCACAAAGGAGACATAGTCCATGGCATGAATGCAGTAGCAAAAGTAACAAGGAAAAGCAACTGAGGGTATTTCTGCCCCTTTCATTTTATTCAGACTGCCTAGCACAGGTAGTAGCCATACTCTTAATGTTAGTCTCCTCAGGCCTAGCACTGCACTGGGAACCAGTCACTCACCCTGGGCCCAGCCACCTCTGAAAACCCCCATCTCAAATGCCATATGGCTTTGGGGAACATCTAGACCCAGGTGTCACTGAATTTGTTGGGTCGCTGCAAAAATACAAAACTGACAATCTGAAATCTATGGGCTTTTTAAATAACAAGTCTAGAAGAAAAGACTTACAATGATTCATTAGTTACTGATTTTTTATAACTTGTGAAATTCAGTATAATGACCTTTTAAAAAACCTTTTCTTCAACAGAGACAAGATTTTGAAATTATTAATTAAAGGAATTGAGATTTTTATATCAGCTTTAATAAAAAAACTTATGTAAATCATCTGAAGTCAGTGGTAGTTTTCTTTTTCTTTCTTTTTTTTTTTTTTTTTGAGACAGGTTCTCACTTTGTAGTTCAGGCTGGCCCTGAGCTCAGCCTCAAACTCGCATCACAGCAATCCTCCTGTCTCTGTCTCCCGAGTGCTAGGATTACAGGAGTGAGCCACCATGCCCAGCACTGTGGGATGTGGTCCTGATTTCTGCTGGGACGTGAGTCTCCACGCCCAGTATAGATATGTGGTTACCGGGGATCGAATCCTGGTCTTTGCACTTGCAAGACAGGCGCTAGAACCACTGAGCTAAATCCCCGGCCCAGTCAGTGGTAGTTTTCAAAATAAATTGTTGTTTTTTAAAGTACTAGCATTAGCTGGGCATAGTGTCACATGCCTGCAAGCCCTGCACTCAGGAGGCTGAGTCGGGAGAACTGACACAAATGTGAGGCCAGCCTGGGATAAACAATGAATTTAAAGCCAACCTGAACTACACATCACATCCCTATAGCAAAACAACAGCAATAACGAGGTTAAAAATATTAACAGATGAATGAAATAAAGAACAATCAGATGTAATTGTCTGTTTTTGAAAGTGTGAAAAGGTGTCTCTTCTATAGACTAACTTACTTTTCAAATGCAAAGCTGCTTTACTTGCTCTCTCATATTAATCATTCTAACTGTATTTCGGTTACGTGATTTTTTACGGACAATTACATGGATAACTTGATGATCCTAGTAATATTTTTTAACAGGGAACACATTTCCATCAACAAAGCAACAGTGAAGGAAACTAATAAATAACACATTTCTTCCTATCTTTTCAGTAATCCAGAAACCAGAGCTGCAAGAAAAAAATCTGGTAGTGCTTCCTACTGTGCAGTTTTGAATTCCTCTCAATAGACACCAAAATATCACTGCATCAGCCTGGGCAGGAGACTGAACCCTATTAGGGCAGGTAATGCTTCATTTTGCACAGGCCTCTTGTTGAAGAGAGGCCATAAAAATAAAATAAAATAAAATAAAATAAAATAAAATAAAATAAAAATAAGATAGGAGACCAAACAGCATTTTCCATAATGTAGCTAGCGTTTGACATGAAGTGAAAAATATCCATTCCTCTGCTCTCTGAAGCATCTTGGCCTTCACAAACAATAACATATTGTACACAAAATATCATTAAGAAAATCCTCCCACTGATCCCCCATTAATCTCCTTTGGATGTGACCACTGCAGGGAGAGCTCAAGTTTACCCCAGTCCCTGGGGCCCATGGCTCTGTCTGGAAATATCATGAAGTCTGGGTCCCTGGGGTGAATTTTTGGCACTGCGGCCTCCAGTCTGAGCTGGAAACCCTGTAAGTCAGGTCTTTCATGTGGTATTTTAACATTTCTCACTCCAGTCTCTGAAAGGAATGGAAACCACCCTCGTCTCTGTTTATTATAGCTCTGGAAGTGACGCTGAATTTCAAGTCTGTTCTTCCAGAAGGTAAAAGGTCAGTCTGAGATTTAAAAAATAAATAAATAAAGATTCTCATCCTACTTTGGTTTAACTTCAGCCTGACCTTCTTGGTCCTAACAAGGATCACAGGTGTTGGCAGCATGGCATTTGTGCAAATGAATATCTTTCTGTGACTGTTCTGTTCACAGTTCCATGTACACCTGCTTCATAAGCAACCCCAGCTTTCAGGAGACCCAGAACAAAACCCACAGTGGCTGTCACTTGGAAGCTGAGGAAAACTCTCTGCAGACTACAGATTCCAGCACATTTCCAAAGTCATACTGTGACAGAAGGGAAATAAAGGTAACTAAATATTGTATTGTGGAGCTTTAAGAACTCCTAATAAAAGCTGGCTCTCACTCTTCAATCCAAGTCAGATCTATAACTTGACTTGGTGCATGCTTCAAATTTACAGATACTTGCTTCTATATTATCTTTCATGAAGCATCTTCTAAGTCATTAGGAAACATCACTGCCACAGTTTATCAAAAGAGGGGATCATGTGTTTATGTCATTTGTATAGGGGAAAAGTAATTTACTGAGAATAAAAACTAAAACTGGAAATAAAGCTATCTGATAGTGGATATATGACCTGAAGTTTAAAAAAAAAATACATTCTAAGAATCAAAATATATTAGTTATTTATATGCAATTAAAAGCCCAGACGCTTTCTCTCAAAATTGTTTTTGCAGAATTGGGGACAAAGGATGTATACACTTTGATGATAACAAGCCATGTAAGTTAATGCTAAATAGCTGAGCAAATAATAGTCATGACTGCAAGAAACACCATACCCTGAGATGGTGAATAGAATATTATTTTGAGGCATCCATTACCATGAAATAAAACCTATTCTATACTTGTTTGCTGGAAAGAAAGATGGTGAGAAAATAATAGTAGAAATTTCAAATACTCTGAACACTTATCTGTACCAAGATTTTCTTATTCACGCTATTACAAAATCCAACAATATCTCCGTAGTATAAAGATGATGTTAGTTTTAATTTATGGAAAGATAAATAGGCTTTTGTTTAATAAGGTAGCATTATACCACACACAGGAAGAAAGTAAAGTTCCAGAATTGAGAACTGACTGATTCTGCAGCTGGGAGTTTTAACTACAATACATCCCATCAGCTGTGAAGTAAATAGACTGTGGCTTTGTCATTTAAATGTTGGCCAGTTAAGCTGAGAATACCTTACCTTAAGTTCATAGTACACAATGAAAATAGATATTTAAAAATAAAATGTGTTCACTTTCCAAGGTACTAGGATGGACTACACACTATATGAGTGAAAATAATCTTGTAGCTCTTAAGTTTAGACCTTCATTTTTGTGAAACTTTCTAAAAAATTTGGATTCATTTAATTTGCTGTAATAATTGCTCATGCAAATGCTAATGCTGTAATAAATGACAATGCCATTGTATATCCACAATTTAAACATTTTTAACAACTCTAAAAATGGAATCAAGAAATTGTCCTTCATCCTTTTCCTGTGTGTCTGCTAAAGGAAAATAATGTTTTTCTATATATTTATTTTCATAGCTCTTTCACTGATCCCCTTATCTCCCAAAATTTACAATTCTAACATGGAACAAAATTCAGGACCTGGGATATTGCTCACTCTATCTGCTTATTTCTTGTATCCCTTTAGTGTGTTTCCGAAATGACTTCCCTCAGTTTAAAAATGGAAGAGATACTAGGTCATGCTTTGTGAGACATGACGTAAGTGAGAGTGAATTTCTTCTTTTCTGCCTCAACGGAAAATTAGAAAATAAGTCCTAATATCTGCAATTCCTTGCTTACTGACATC
The DNA here is from genome assembly GCA_004026965.1 of Petromus typicus. Classification (NCBI taxonomy): domain Eukaryota; kingdom Metazoa; phylum Chordata; class Mammalia; order Rodentia; family Petromuridae; genus Petromus; species Petromus typicus. The sequence continues at coordinate 8,020 of PVIR01044171.1, forward strand.
CAACCTACCAGAAAAGAAATGAAAACTATACAAGAGGATGTGTGATAAGAAAGTAAAACAGTCATGTCAGCCTCTGGTGCGTCCTGATGCTGGAAGCCTTCATCTCCTTGGTTTTCAGTCTGTGCTCTATCTACCACAAACATTATATTCCACCTTATCAGTGGCTGCAATTTGGCACCACAAAGAACATCTAATCCTTGACTGGTAGTCATCGCTACTCAATGAATTCCAAGTGTTTTGGAACTATGCAGATGCAGCTTCATTAGATACGAATTAAAACTAGAATATAAGCAGATCTCAAAACTGTTTTCATCTTTACATTTCTCTTGAGAACTCTTTCAGGACTTTTCTCACAAGTCCTAAATATAGACATTGTATGTGGAATTACTTGATTTTTAAGGTATGAAAAGAAAGTAAGGAGTTTGGACTCATTTTGAGAACTTTCTGTATGTGAGACAGGAAGTCACCAGTGCCTAACCAATAATTGCAAGAGATGATTATGAAAACCATCTCTCATAGTGCTGTCAAACTCAGAATTTAATAGTTGAACTTTATAATTATACACAGTTACGGAAGGGCTTTATGTTCAGTTTTCATTTCTCCCAATAGATAATTAGATAAAATAATAATAATGATGCAAGTATTTGTGAGAAAGACTTAAAGCTATTTGATATTCAAAATAAGGAGTTAATGATACAAGAATTTACAAACTACTGTAGGCCATTTAACCAATTAAAGTCAATTAATCATTTTTTTTTCCTTCAAGCAGAATGGTGGCTCTGCTTGATTAAAGCAGTTAAACTTAGAAAAATATTTTGAAATGAGGAGCGTGTCAATATCCTCTTTGTGTACTACATTAATTGAGGGAAAATTTTAAAAATGAAGAAGATTTTTCAGATGAAACCATTGCCAACAAAGAGAGTACTTGGATGATCATCAAGAAACCTTTCCTGTCTCTTTCATGTGTTGCTCTGAGAATGTATTAATCTTTAAAGCCATGTTACATTATGAATATTGCTTATGGCACAAATCATGCAAATTTATTCCCTTTTCATTACTTCAGAGCTTCCCAGGTCACGAATTATCATTCAGACATCAATGGATTCCACTAAACTATATTACAAGTATATCGGTATCAGTTCATATTGAAACATACGATGCAGCACCAGGGAAAAATTCCTGCCAGCCTCTGGCAAAGGTCATAATGTGGAATTCTGTTGAGAGAAGAGGACCTTGAGGATTTAAGTGTACCGTTCTCAGGATGATAAACAAATGCAAACAATCACATCTGCACAGCACTTGCAAAAGAGCAGGAAAAGATGTCAGGGGTTCAGGACTAGAATGAACTTGTGAAAACTAGCCTTAACTACACTCGAAAGAGGTGAGAGAACTCTCCCCTCATTGTGAGCAGTCTAGGTGTCCAGAGGGAATCAGTGCAACCCACCAAGCTGTCTGAGAAGATGGAACTGAGAAATACTATCTGGAAGGATTTCTTAATATATTTATGGAAATTTCTTGTCAACATTTCATTAACATCTGTTTTTCCTCTTGAGCCTCTGAAGACACATATATCCAGGACAAACAGAAAGTCTTTTAATTCAACATTTGAAACTGTAAGTCATTTGTAGATCGGTAGCTCAAGAGGGCACAAGGCCACTTTCTTAAGCACTGAAGAGATGTTATAGTGAAAATCTATATAATTATTTAATTAGTCTCTCCTAGAAGATTAGGCATATTTTCTCTTTTACATAATATTTTAGAAGTCTATGTACTCTGTCCAATTATGCAATTCATTTTGTGGATTTTTGAGCATTTTCTGTAATTATGTAAAGCTGTAAGAAATACAAACTCATTTTAGTCAACAGTATTACTTAGCCTATCACTGATCACCAACCTCATTTATCACGAGGAGCTAAAACATACTTCAATAAGCAGACAATTTCCACATTTCTCTTTCATTTCTTATTCCCTAAAGAACACTGGGCTGACAATCTGTGGTCATTTTGCAGGTGAGAATATAAAATAGTAATATTAAGAACACATCAAAGTAGCCGTGTACTTAGATGATTGAGATTAGGCTTAGAGAAATAGAAGCTTCTAGACTCTATTGTCACTTCCACGCAGCGTATAAGCAGCCATAGTGACTTTGACATTAAAGAACAAAAACTCACCCTCTGAAGGTAACTGTTAAAGACAAATACCAAAAACCATTTACAGAGCAGAAATAACTTCACTGGAACAAATGCCTTTATTGCCACTAGTTAAAAATAAAACTCCTGTGAAGAGATGTAAAGCCTGGTAGGTTGGACAGGGAGAGAAGCACATGACCTTATATGTGCATTTGTTCTCATTCCTAACTTGGCCCCTCACAAAAGTCAGTGCTAAGCCATGGTGCTTTCAATGATGATGATATAATGATAATGCAAAAGTGAAAATGATGAAGAAAAATAGCTTCTCTTTGTTAGCTATAAACTAAACATAAACACAGTTTGTTAGATGACATGAAATGAAAACATTGGCGGAGAATTTATCTTGGCCTTTATGTTTATAGATGAGAAAATACAGAAAACTTTGGAGCGCAAAACTGAATTAAATGTGCTCCAGAATATACAACATCTTAATCACTGGGGGGCTGCTTTGCCAGAGCTTATCAGGGCAGTAATTTAATTTATCGTAAAGAAGATAAACTGGACTGAGTTAGTCATTGTAATCTTTAGGGGAGGGCTACATCCCATAGAGAAGAAACATTGCTATGTTTCTTGGGCAGAGTTTGTCGTAACTTATGATGAAGTTCAGAGATAAAGCACAAAGGAAAGCAATAAGAAGGACCTTTCTAATTCTTCATTTTTAACTCACTTTACTATGTACAGGCCAAAAACACAAGTGAGAATGGGAGATGATTGAAGTATACAGCAAATGAGCAATACTCTTGTAATTACTTTCCGAGATGCATATGTGACAAATTGCAATATTTAATGACAAGATCTTTTTACAACTATATACAGTTTCATTCTCAAATTCAGTACAGTATAGTATATGAAATGAAAATTTTCTGTAACATTTCCTATTGAAATTACTTGAGATTGTCAGTATAATCTTAATGACATTCCAAACTTAGAATAATAGAAACTGTTTAATTTTTGAAAAGTAAATATGAAGTTGACATCATTTGTGAAATAGAAAATATTTAGGGCTGGGGATTTATCTCAGTGGTTCCGGCACCTGTCTTGCAAGCACAAGGGCCCAGGTTTGATTCCCCAGTTAACCACATACAATACTGGGTGTGGAGACTCACCCCAGCAGCAGCCAGTACCACATACCACAGTGCCAGGCGTGGTGGCTGACGC
>PVIR01044172.1:0-11360 GCA_004026965.1 Petromus typicus
TGCCCCTGCCAGGGCTCTGGGGTATCCTTGGACATGTGGTAATTTGGGGGAGGGGTAAGAAGTAGCTCTTATATTTCATTCTCTGTCTAAGTAAAATACATAGGCTGATCTCTGGAATGCGTGTTAGGGTTAGGGCACACATTTATCATTTTTTATTTTATGTGAAAATAAAACAAAATAACAAAAGTTAGTATACTATGTATCATTATCTTCAAAACGCTCACAGTACTGAAGGTAAACAAAAAGATTCTCTTGCAAAGAAGAAACAGATTAGAGCATAAAACTTTCTTTCCAGGGAACAAATAAAACTAGTAATAGAAATGTGACAAATTAGGATGTTTATTAAAGTTTTTGAAACAACAGAAGAGGTAATTTATTTTATTTTTAGTGCTCAGGAAACACTTACCAAGATAGACAACATCCTTTGCAATAAAACAAACCTCAGGGAATTGAAAAGATTGCCAACCATGCAGTGTCTTTTCTCTGCTTATTAGTGTGGGAAAAGATAACATTTCTAAATATATGGAAACAAAATAGCACTATTATATAATCCTTTGATTGTACAGGAAATATCAGAGTAAATTTAAAAACACATAGAGCAACAGCAAAAAGAAATTTAGAGTATTACATATTTATATTAGAAATGAGGAAATATTTCAATTCACTACTTTAACCTAAGTTCCTGTCTCAGAAAACTAGTGGTAAAATAATACGAAGCTAGTGGGATGAGGATATTATAAAGATAAATTCAGGATAAAAAAAACATTAAAAAACCCAATGAAACAAAATAGATTTTTAAAATATGTATTAATATTAATTTGACAAGCCTCTAATGAAGTTGATAAGAGAAGATACAAGAACCAGTATCAGTCAGATAGAGGGTGTCACTAATCCTGCAGGTGTCTAAAAAATAAGAGAAGGCTATGGACACCTTTGTGCTCATTAACTTGACTTGTTCTTTCAGTTTCTTCACATGGACTTTCACAAAGTGCAAGTTTCATTTTGATAAAATATAATTTATTACTTTTTATTCGTGAAAGATGGGTGCACCTTGAAAATACAATGTTAAGTGAAATAAATCAGATGCGCAGGCTTAATGCTAATAGTTTCTTCCGTATCAAAAATTCAAAATAAAAGCAAAATAAGCTGATAAAAGGAAACAGGGAGATAGATCTTTTACGTATAGGGTGAGGATAAGGAAACTGAGGGTGGAGAAGGAGGGGACAGAAAGAGGACAGAAAAAGATTTAAATGTGTCACATACGCATACCAGTTATCCACAGTGAATGTAATCATTATGTGCCTCAAACACAGACTTAAAAAAAAACACGTATACCACCCCTGAAGATGAATGTAAATGTCAGAGCTGGCAATATATGCTAAAAAAAAGCAGATAATGAGTTGGATTTGAGTATTGCCTTTTCCATTAATTTGTTGCATAGTTTAGGACAAATTATTTAATATTTGACTCTCATTTTTTGGAAACAAAATTAACTTTATTAAACTTAATATTAATTAAAAGAAATTTTAGGAGAAATTAATGAAAAAATTATTCAGTTCTGAATTTTCGTAGTATTATCCAAAAATCTGTAGTCTGTGCTATAAAGATATCAAATTTACAACCTAGTAAACTAAAAAATTTAAAGATGGTGAAACACAAATGCTGACAAGAATACCGTGAAACTAGCTCACTGATAAACTGCAGGTGGGAGTGCAAATGGTGTACTCCAAGGAAACAGTTTCTTATAGACTAAGCACGCGTTACCACTCAGACCATGGAATGTTACCCACCAGTACGAAACGGAAGAGGACAGCAACTATGAGTGTCTAGGGAACTGCATTGTCTGAACAGATCTCTTCTATAATAAGGTCGTATTCTATACGATTCCATTTGTAGGGCATTCTTAAAATGGATATGTAGAGATGGCCACATATAGAGTATGCCAGAATTCGGAAGGCAAGGGAAGGAGAGCCACATGAGAGATGGATCTGGTCGTGGAAGATGCCACAAGGACCCTTGTGATGGGATTGTTTTGTACCATGAGTAAGGCCATGGTCACATGAATCTAATGTCAGTGATAACTTTGGGGGGCACTGCAGGTGTGGTCTCTGGGATCCCATTGTATTGCTTTGCACAAATACATATGAATCTGCAGCTATCTCAGGATAAAATGTTATAATAACATGAAGTATTTATAAAATGTTATCTGTATAGAAAAATGGAAAATGAATACACGTGGTCACATTTCTCTAAGTCAAAATATGTCTTCTGAATATATGTTTGAATAATGCAAAATCACTCATAATAGACAATGTTTGACTTGTAGAAATAATTATTTCATTTTCTCTAAACTGTACTAAGAGATGATCATTAGATTTTAGTAGGAGACTATCAGTCTTTGGAAAAGGGTGGGCTAACGTACTTTGTATAGTTTATGTGAGTATTTATAATAATCAAGTGTCTTCTCTTTATTTTACATTGGAAAGGTAGTTGGAGTTGACTTTTTACGTGAGACTGTATCTGAGTGTTTTGTCTTTTAACAGATAGTGTCTTTTGAAAGAAAAAAAACCCCACTTAATGAAGATGATCATATTTTTGTCTGCTCATATTACAGAGGTGACAGAAGGAAAAGGAGTCAGATTTCTTGAATTCAGCTTGGCACTTGATATAAAAATGGCATATTTTCAGACTATTTCAGAACTTCTTCCTGTTGGCTCAGGAGGAAGGAGAGTCACTGCTGAAGCTCGCTGTGTGAGCTCTGTGTATGGTAGACCTGCTGGCTCAGGAATGGCACTGCCCATCCTAACCCAGTACTCAGGAATGGTGCTGCCCGCCCTCACCCAGTACTCAGGAATGGCGCTGTCCACTGGGCACTGCCCAGTACTTATGTGGCTGAGGAACACGGAGTGGAGCAGCCTCAGGAGACGGGAGTCAGGGCGGTCTTATGCATCAGAGGGGTGTTGTTTGGTGCCAAAGATGACAGATACATACAGCATGATGACTGCATGGAGAACAAGACTGATACTTGTTCGCATGCCTTCTCCTACCCGTGCTTGACATGTTGCACAGCCCCTTTACCTTCACACAGGAAAGGATGAAATGCACTGTGAAAATCACCTGGATCACTGTACCAGGAAATAATATTGATTAGATGAATGTCTGCAAATGTCATACATTAGCTGTTGAAAGTGTAATATGGTTTAATCAGAATTTTACTACATGTTGTTTATGTACAGCAGTTGCATGGTTGACTTCTCCAGCATTTCTTGTACAGTCAGAGGTCTTGGGCCTTTGCTATACCAGTTGATCCAGCTTTCCTAATTGTTCACATATCCGTGGCTCTAGGGAGAGAGATTCACTCTAGTGGCTGTTAATTCAGGCTTTGAAGCCACAGCTCAGAGCCAGGCTCGGATCCTGCGGAGTCCACTTACTAGCAGGGTGCTTAATGCTTGTTTCAATTTCCTCATTTATAAGTGGCAAAATTAATACACATTCACTGTGCAGTGGAGAAGCATAAGTAAAATCTTTTGTTTACAGAATAAATGCTCAGAATCTAAACAGAGGGAGCAAAGAGCATCCAGGAAGCGGAGTCCCCGTGGTGGCTGAGTGCATTCATTCTTGTAGGATTGCTGCAGAGGAAGGCGCTTGCCGGCCTTGGCGGTCCCTTATGAAGTCAGGAGCCCCTGCACTCTTCTGCTGTCCCACCTTAACACTTCTCAGCCAGAGTGATCGACAGTTACCTGTCCATTGTTCTTTTGTTTATGACCATAGTACAGTTCTCATCTCAACATTTCATGTGCATTGGTGTAGGTGCGGATCCATAAGGTTTTTAGTGGGAAATGTTTGGGATTAATCTAATTGATCGTAGAGTATCTTAAACTGAAACAATTTGAGGAGTTTACAGAGTGAATTTATGCTGAAATATAGAACATCAGGGTCATACACAACTCACGAAAAGATTTTTTGCTTCACGTACTTTAATATACCAGCAGCATTGGTGTGTCTCTGTATTTTTACTTTGCAAAGCATAACTTGTTAAAGATTTTTAAATCACTCAAAGTTGCAATTTTAATATTTTAACAGATATTGTCCTCATTTACTGATAAAGAGCTCTTGGCATATGCAAAAGCTGGAGCCGTGGCTGAAGAAGTCCTAGCAGCCATTAGAACTGTGATTGCATTTGGAGGACAGAACAAAGAACTTGAAAGGTTTGAGTTTCTTTTTGTTTGTTTGTTTTGAAACAGGATCTCTACGTATAGCCTAGGCTGGCCTCAGACTCATCGGAGATCCTCCAGCCTCAGCCTCCTATGCTGTTGTTACAGGCATACACCACCATGCTTAGCTTTGTGTTTCTTATTTAAATTGATAGATACACCAAATTCTATGTCTACTCAGAAGTCCTGGGAACAGTTTTATTTGGAAGAGGTTTTTTTTTTTTTTTTTTTCCAGTATAAATATACTTCCTTAGATAATAATGGATGCATTACAGCATTAGTAATGGAAAATGTATAGTTCTAGTCATACTTATATCTGCTAATTCAAAGAATTTCCTAGCGTTGTCTAAATGCGTGATGACAAAATTAATTTATAAATTATAATATAGTTTTCTAAGGCTGAGTTATATTTTATATCTCTATTATTATTATTAGGCTACTGACTCGTTCTCGGTTAAGGGAGGGTGACCAGGGGCTAGACTTTGGAGTACACAGAGGGAGGGTTTATTCTGAGGTATTGGGAAAGGGGCTGACAGGTACATGGAGGACCCACCAGCCACATTTGAAGATTATTTCTCAGTCTGAAAAGTTGTTGATGCATGAGGGAAATAGTCAGAGGGTGAGGCCGGGAAGAGCAGAGGGGCTGGTGCAAGGGTCCAAGTGAGAAGAGGGTGGCCATCTGAGGAGGAGGCAGGACACTGGGACAAGGACGGAGACTGAGGGTTTAATTTGGGAGTAGAATTGGGGAGACTTCCTTCTTTATAAATTGAGTTTATTGGTACATTGAAGATACACATTATGATCACATTCCTCACTGAGAATTTGTACCTGGACATGATGTGTCTTGACTGTTATTTTTCTTGTTCCCGTGGAGGGGCTGATGGGGAGACTTCCTAGCCCAAGCCCAGGCCTCAGCTTTCTTTCAAGTTCTCCTCTCCTGTGCTTAGTTTAAGTATCTTTTTTTTTTTAAATCAAAGTTTTGAATGAATAGGATGACTTTAAAAGCTAGTTTTATAGGAGTGACATTTTTATTGGAAAATTAAGAAAGCCTGTATAAAAGGAGTATTGTTTGTCTGCTTCCTTCTCTACCTTTTATTTTAATTTATCTTTTATGGCATGCAAATGATTTTCTTCCTTATTGTTCTTCTTCCTGTGCAAATGTCTTCTTGCTGCCTAGGACTTCGTATCAGGGAAATCGTTTCCACAGTCTCGGTAAGCAAGACCTGAAGTACAGGAGGTAATGGCACATGAGTCATAGGCATTAACATTCCTCGGTGAAATCGTGTATGATTTATTCCAAGTAGTACCTTTTATTTCAGCTTAACTACTAAAATGAGGCACACACACACCACTCTAATGAAACATGTTTCTTAAAATTAATTTTTATTCAAAGATGATGTTGGCAGGCCAAGATTTACATATGTTAGCAATATGCTTAAATTTATTCTTCAGTGGGCAGGATAGTTATGTAAATTTCATTTGCGATGGTTTTGTAACTGTGGTGTAGTAGTTAGTTTTATGTAGTCCTGAAGGGCAGAGGATTTAGCTCGCTGCTTGGCAAGTGCAAGATACTAAGTTTGATCCTCGGTGCCCAAAAAAAGTAAAATTGAAGGCAATGAAGAATGCATGCTCATATTTGGGCAGGTTTTGTATCTGCACATACAAACAGAAGGATTTTCTAACAAAAACTGATATATATTTGCAATCATATGGTGATCCATTTTATCGATCAAAGATACCAAAATATGAATTATCTGTAGATTAAGTTCTTTCATTTCAACAATTTTTAGCTTCATTTTGCAAGGCAATGCTCTGAGTTCTTCAGGTAGCTGTGATAAGTCGGATAATGATAGATTTAAGGCTCAGTTATTCTGTCTTTTTTCTAATAATTTCACTTTGGTTGTATATTTTCAAAGTTATCCTTTTTTTTTTTCTTTAACTCTGGGCCCTGTTTGCTTATATTCCCATTTCCCTTTTTGAGCTGAATAATATGTCTTTTTAAATGAAGGAAAGGTGGCAGACATCATTTCTTTTAGCTTTAACGTAGGAACTGTTCACTCATCAAAGATTAAAAAATGCAGTGAAGCCTTGGTTTGCAAATATAATTTGTTATGCCAAGATGCTTGTTATACCAAGCAGTTATACACCAAAGCAGATTTCTCTGGAAAAAGTAGTGGAAACTCAGGTGATTCATTCCATGAATCATTAGAATGATTACTTTGTAATCATATAAGAATGATTACAAAATATAATATAATACAAAAATAATAAAATACAAAATATAAAGAAAATAAACGTATCAACCCATAGTTACCTTTGAAAACCTTTGTGGCTCGTTTGAGTAGACAAGAGGGGAAGGGCCATTGTGTAGGACAACGTTCACTCTTGCTAAAGGAATCACTGCTCTCTGTTGTCTCAAGGCAGTCCTTTTCTTTTGGTGCAGTTTTCACAAGGAACTTATCCAAGGACACTTTCTTTTGTTTCTTTTTAAGGGTTGTATGAAAATGTAACAGTGCGTTGTCCTTAAACAGAGTCATAGCAGCAGCCTTATTCCAGTGATCCTTTTCCGCAAGATTTTTCACTGTATCCCACATTTCACTTATCTCCTTAATCTCATTTAGAGTAAAGGATTTCTCTGCTTATTTCTCCTCCTCTTCTGCAGATGAGATTTTCTCCATAACTTCTTGCTGTTGGAGAGAATTACCCACAATCCTGGGGGATGGGAAAAGGTAGAGGGGAGAGAGAGGAATCACCAGTTCAGTTGTGATCATGTACCACGTGGTGTCAGTTATTACCTCTATTGCAGAAAATCACTCATTATTTATTAGAAATCTTTGCTTATCTTGAAGAACACTTATGAAACATGTTACTCAAAACCCAAGGTTTTATTGTACTTAAATTATCACTTAGGAAATAGCTCATAAGTACTGGAGAAAAAGTGTATCAGTGGACTGCAGCGTTGGTTTTTGGTTTCTCTGATTACTTCCCTGTTTGTATCCCTTTTTTATAGAATTCATTGTATTAGTTTCAAACAGTTCTAAAATATGCTCTATAAGACTTCAATGATGTCAACCAGTTCTGGGGCTATCTGTGTTCTGATATTTTGGTTTTCGCAATACCTGCAGCCTGAAGGCCTTGGATGGTTCAAGCCACATGAAGAGCCATTTGTTCTAGTTCCCAGCAGCCGTAGGATGACAAATACTAGGGAAAATGTGGCGGTCATTTGGAGAAAGAACAAAAGAAAGGGAGACTGATGAAAAATGTTAGACTATCACGTACTTTTAAATAAAAATATTTTTGTAGAGTAGTGGCTTTTATAATAGATATGGAATTATAATACGTATGGAATTAAGAAATATTATAATTTATTTCAATATAAAAATATTATGTAGCAGTTCCAAGCTCGCAAAATATTTTCACACAAATAACCTCATAATTGATTCTTAATAGTCCTTGAAAGAGGCAGGATAAGGATCAGCCTTCAAACTTCTTTGAGGTTCAGAAATTAAATTACTTTTCTTCTCCTTAGTACTTTTTGGCGTTATATCTCCAATGTGTTAATGATAGAGATACATAAACTGTTTTTTTAATGATTCCAGGGATCAAACTCGTGACCTTGTGTCAGAAAGGCAGGTGCTGGTGCCACTAAGCTAAATCCTTTGCCCTAGATATTACTTTTAAAGATTACGTATTGTATGTTATTCTGTGTCTTTATTTATTTTATTTTATTTTGGGGGATCTGGGGGTCAAACCCAGGACCTTGAGCTTGTGAGGCAGGCACAGGGCCACTGACCTAAATCCCTGATCGAGGCGTATAGAGTTTGAAGAGAAGCTTTTCCCATAGGTTCTATTTTGTCTTATGCATGAAAAATGTGTGTTCTGGAAATGTGCAAAGTATTGCTTCGCTTGTTTTGCTCTTGTCAAGGCCAAGGTAGAAGCTTTCAGAGTTCCCCACAAATGGAAGCTCTCTCTAAGTGTTCTCCTTTCTTCAGGTGGAGGGAGGAGTGGCGGGAGCTGTGCAGGATCACTGTGGGCCCAAGGGGAAGACGAGCGCAATCCACAGGGCCGGAACATTGTAACTCCTCGGTACATGCGCGCTACAGTGACGTGGTTTTCCCACAACTTGCAGGAGTATGTGATGATTTTCGTTCTTTCTCCCAGGTACAATAAAAATTTAGAAGAAGCTAAAAGAATTGGGATCAAGAAAGCGATCACAGCCAACATTTCCATCGGTGCTGCTTTCCTGCTCATCTATGCCTCCTACGCTCTGGCCTTCTGGTACGGGACCAGCCTGGTCCTGTCACGAGAGTATTCTATTGGACAAGTGCTCACTGTAAGTGATACGTGACTTACAAAAAGAAACGAATCATGACCAAAAATGTCAATGAAAGTGAGTGACGTTGCCTTAACTTTCGAAGAACATATTTTGAAAGACAGTTGACTAATGGAGACATGCAAAGCGGCCCCTGCCAGGCATTCCTCCTGCTTGGCAGGCTGAGGACTGCCAAATTTGAGGCCAGCCTGGGCAACGCAGCAAGACCGTGTCTCCAAAATAATATAGCAAAGCTTAGCGATATGGCTCAGTATTAGAGAGGCCACTTAGCAGGGTGATGCCCTGGGTCAATCCACAGCTCCCCAGAAGATAAAACAAAAGAAAAAGAGCAGAATGGGAATTAGGGGCATTCAGCAAACAACCTTCTCTCTTACATCTCTGGCATAGTTTTTCCTGCACCTAAACTGTATTAACATTAATAATCTCTTTAATAATAATTAATAATATCTTTAATAACAGCATGGACTTTGATTTGATAAAATCATTTCTTTGTGTCAAATCTGATACTAAATTCTTCACATTTGTTTTCCATTATACTTTTCACAAAACAAACGGCAAAATACACAGTTGAATTTAATTTTTTATGGCCAAGCATAAATATATAGAGCTGTGTTTTGTTGAATCCATGAAAACAGTTCTTTTTCTTAAGATTGAGATTAGTAATATCAGTGTGATAATTGCATCTTGTTATTTTCAAGTAGTTGCTCCACCCAGCATTTTGAAGCTATTGCATTAGGAAAGGCTATTACCAAAAACTGTAAGGACAGATGTATGTTGTGTAATTGTGAAGTAGGTAAACAGTTTATTTTATTTTATACTTTGCCTTGCTGTGACTCGTTTGCAGTGGGTTAGTGATTCTCCCACTGAACTTCATCTTCAGTCTTAAATAGCGTGTAAATTCAGTGCTCCCTGAACCCAAAGCTGCTTCACTTAGTAGAGGAATCCAGAATGGCAAATATGAAGCTGGTGCATGTGGCCCAAGACCCAGCTCTGCACACAGCTGTGCATGTGGGCCAGTGGCCTGGTTTCTGTAGGCCCATTACCTCCTCGGTCAAGTCACTGCGTGAAGAAGACTGTGCCCCCCTGTGTAGTATTGTAGGATGTGAAATGATGAATATAGGATCATTTAGCCAAATTCCTTCCATGTAAGCTTTGGGCAATAAAATTCTGTATGATTTAGGAAAAAGTGAATAGTGACATCTGTTCTCTTTAACCTGTAATACAAACAGAAACAAGTCTATATGTTCCATTTACCCTCCCAGTGATCTAAATAAAATTCTGTCACTGAAAAAATATAAAAATAATCTATTGTAATAGTACAATCACTTATTCACATCACTGTCATTGAGCAAGTAAGACCAGTTGTGTGTTCTTAATACACTAAATAAAAAGAACTTAAACATTAAAATTTCTTGCATTTAAAAATTTATATTATTCTTAGTTCACAAATTATACTTGTATTATTCTTGCAGAGTATAATATAATTTTCGATATATGCATATGATATTGAGTGATTAAATCAAGCTAAGCAACATCTGTCACCTTAGATAAAATTTTGGAGGTGGAACATTTAAAATGTACTCTCTTGGTTACAAATTTAAAATATATTTTTTAAATTTTTTAATCTTTATTGGTACTTTACATATACACATCATGATTGCACTTTAAAATATTTTTAGTAGTGTTCTTGTGTTGTCATTTTGAATGGAATTAGTTATGATGGAAAAAGAAGTATTAAAAACATGTAGTAAGGGCCGGGGAGTTAGCTCAGTGGTTCCGGCGCCTGTCTTGCAAGCGCAAGGACCCGGGTTCGATTCCCCGGTAACCACATAACAATATTGGGTGTGGAGACTCACGCCCAGCAGCAACCAGTGCCACATACCACAGTGCCGGGCGTGGTGGCTCATGCCTGTAATCCCAGCACTCGGGAGGCAGAGGCAGGAGGATTGTGATATGAGTTTGAGGCTGAGCTCAGGGCCAGCCTGAACCACAAAGCGAGACCCTGTCTCAAAAAAAAAAAAAAAAACCTAAAAAAAAAAAATATGTAGTAAACAGCAGTAACCTGATGATTTTCTTTGCTGTTCCTCAGGTCTTCTTTTCTGTATTAATTGGGGCTTTTAGCATTGGGCAGGCATCTCCAAATATTGAAGCATTTGCAAACGCAAGAGGAGCAGCTTATGAAATCTTCAAGATAATTGATAATGTAAGTCTGAGCTGGCTGATTGCCATCTAAGAATAGATTTTATATTAAAAGTCAATTTTATTATCATTTTCTCTTGTTCTCCACACAGTCTCACTGCAAGCTACTTACTGTAACTATTAACTTACTGATCTGTTGAACTTTGATTCTGTGTAGGAGCCATGCATTGACAGCTTCTCACCACATGGCCATAAGCCAGACAATATTAAGGGAAACTTGGAATTTAGAAATATTCACTTCAGTTACCCATCTCGAAAGGAAGTCAAGGTATGGTGATAACGGATTAATCAATAATTAAATAATACATCTGTTGAAAAGTTTTGGACATTAAGAGTTGTAAAGAAAGAAAAATATATGTGTGCTGCAGCCTAGTATTGAGTCGTCCTTGCCTTGTGATTTGTCATGAAGTCTGCTTCTCACTTGCTTGGTAGATCCTGAAGGGCCTCAACCTGAAGGTGCAGAGTGGGCAGACCGTGGCCCTGGTTGGAAACAGCGGCTGTGGCAAGAGCACGACGGTGCAGCTGTTGCAGAGGCTCTACGACCCCACCGAGGGCACGGTGAGTGGACGTGGGCCTCCGCGGTCACCGCTGCGGATCCCTCTCGTGTTGTGGTC